>CAUYQU010084186.1:0-30930 GCA_963574635.1 Cheracebus regulus | reverse complement strand
TGTATAGAATTATCAACGTGAGTTGACGTCAGCTACTGAGAGCTGAAGGTATATATTGGGACCCTATGCACAAATAAAATTGCTGTATAGGCATTGCCTATTCAGTCCTCCAGACCCTATCTTTCTGTCTTTCTTCTCTTCCACGCACTCTCTCTTCCAGGTATAGGGACCCTCTTGCTGGCCAAGAGTTCCCTGGCAGACGTGCCGGCCCCGACAATCCCTCTTCCTTCTGGCCTCATTGTTCCTGATGAGAAGTCAGCTGTTGATCTTATTGGGGTTCCTTTGCAAGTGATAAATCATTTTTCTCTGTTTTCTAGATTTTTCTCTTTGGCTTCTAGCCATTTTACCATGATGGGTCTATTTGTGGATCTCTTTGGTTTTCCTACTTAGATTTCATTGAGCCTCTTGGATTGTAGGTTAATATTTTTCAATGAATTTGGGGATTTTTTTTTCAGCCATTATTTCTTTAAACATTTTTTCTGCTCCTTTCTGTCTCTCCTCTCTTCTGGTTCTCCAAGTGTATGTTGGTGCAATTCGTGTGGTATTATACATTTCTCTAATACTCTCTTCATTTTTCTTCACTCCTTTTACTCTCTGTTCTTTGGATTGCATAGTTTCCATCACTCTCTCCTCAGGTACACTAATTCTTTCTTCTGCCAGTTCAAATCTACTACTGAGCTTGGCTAGTGAATTTTTCATTTCAGTCATTGTACTTTTCAACTCCACAATTTCCACCTGATTCTTTGTGAGACAGGGTCTTGCTCTGTCACCCAGGCTGAAATGCACTGGAACAATCACAGCTCACTGCAGCTTTGACCTCCCAGCCTCAGGCAATCCTCCCACCTCAGCCTCCTGAGTAGCTAGGACTATAGGTGTGTGCCACCACACCTGGTTAAAAAAAGAAATTAAGACAAGTTCTCACTATGTTGCCCAGCTGGTCTCAAAACTCCTGGGCTCAGATGATCTCCCTGCCTCAGCCTCCCAAAGCCCTGAGTTTACCGGGGTTAGTCTTTGAACCCAGCCTTTTTTTTTTAATACAAAATATATAATTTCTACCTTCTTAATCTCTATTTGAGACAATATTGGCTCACTCCTTCCTTTAGTTTTACCCCCTTTAGTTTAGTCATGATATCCTTTAGTTCTTAGAATGTATTTATAACAGCCACTTTAAAGTCTTTTTCTTTTAAATGCAACATCTTGCTCTACATAGGCAGTTTCTATTAGCTGCCTTCTTCCCCAGTGTATAGGCAATACTTCCCTGTTTCTTTGCATGCCTCATAATTATCTGTTGAAGAGTGGACATTCTTAGGTAACATATTGTAGCAATTCTGGGTACTAGCCAACCAGATCTCAGACTATTTTCCTGCTTTCTTTGCATAGTGACCGGCTAGACTATTTTAATGGCTTCCATTCCCCATCCCACACCCTAGTGCCTCTGATTGTATCTCAGATTTTCCCCTCGGGCACAGCCCTGGTTATGCCCTCAGTCACCCTGGATAACAGTGATCTCAAAGTGTTGCAAAGCTCTTTGTTGTTTTCCCTGACCACATCCAGATGTTACGCTCCATTAATTATCAGCTGATTGTTCTACTGCTTTCAATAGTGCTCTGGACATAAATTGCTTCACAGGTTAATCCAATCAAATTTGGGCTCCTTTGAAGGGATAGTTCCTGTAGTGTTTGAGATACTCGCATGGCCCCTAGCTATATTTTTGGCATATCTCTCCAATAAATCTATTGATCTACCACAGTTGCCTTTCTCCACCACTTCCACTGTTTTTGAGAATCCTTAGGCTTGAACTTCACACTCTTGTTACAAATGAAGTCAGTTCCTGTGGGAGGAACTGAGAGCTGTTCTACAACCTGCTTCTCCAGTGGCTCTGGTGTTTGGGGTGGGGACAATGTTGTACCTCCCCCTAACTTTGGGAACTGAGCGTTTGGTGGCAGGGGGATCAGTAATCCCAGTTTCCTGGGCTTGCCTCTCAGAGTAGAATCCCCACTCTATACATGAGACCCACTAAGTGTTGTCGCCTCCAGCCCTCACACCCTGAGCTTGCCTCCTAAGTCTGCCCCGTGTCCAGCACTGCCATGAGGCAGTTCTCCAACACTGTCTCTGTAGAAGCCTCTGGGCAGGGATTAGGAATTGCCAACTCCTCTGGTGAGGTCACTGCCACATCCTCGAAGCCTACGGAACTGCCTGGACCTGAAGCAGGCTGGAACACGTGCTCTTTCCTTACAGGGATGAGCGGGGCTCAGACATAATTGCTGGCAAGTACAGGGAGGCACAAGGCCTGGGCCAACTTTCACTGCTAGGTGAGTCCTATACTCGCTCACTCATCCTCTACAACCATGCTACCCAGACGACCTTGTAGCTAGTTGTACTCACATGACTGGGACCTGGCTGAATGGACAGGAGCACAAGTGGCATGCGCATACCAAGGAAGTGGTGTGCTTTCTGGAGGAACACACAGTGGTGGGGATCAGAGCAGCTGTCTTGCAACATCTTCAACCCTGTGGCTCCCATCGTGAGATACGCATGGCATGTCTTGGTATAAAAGAATACCTGAGGCTGGGTAATCTATAAAGAAGAGGTTTATTTGGCTCACAGTTCTGCAGGCTGTAGAAGCATGGTGCCAGCATTTGCTTCTGGTGAGGGCTTCAGGGAGCTTCCACTCATGATGGAAGGCAAAGGGGAGCAGCATCACATGGCAAGAGGAGGAGCAAGGGAGGTACCAGGCTCTTCTTAAACGGTTCTCATAGAAACTAACCAAGGGAGAACTCACTTGTTACCACAAAGGTGGTACCAAGCTATTCATACAGGAAGGATCCACCCCGGTAATAGAAACGTCTCCCACCAGGCCCCACCTTCAACACTGGGGATCAAATTTCCATGTAAGATTAGAAAGGACAAACATCCAAACTAGATCATGGCAGGAGGAGCCTGGCTCTGCCAGCTGAGCCGATTCACCAGCCCTGATTTCCCTTCTCAGCTAGTATGTGTGCAAGAACTAGGCTGCTATCTTGTGTACACAACTCCAGGGTCCCTCTGTTGCACTGGTTAGGGTAGGGTGGGACTCCCCCAGGGTCCAGGCCCTGGCCACGAAGTGCTGTGTATTTATCGCCTCTGTCCGGGTCAAGGTGGGCGGTGTGGGTTTGCCTCCCCTTTTAGACCAGGTGAACCTTAACGACAAGAGGCATGCTTTACTCATGCCAAGTCCCCCAGGGGCCTGGCCCATGACTGGCACTGGGGAGTGGGGGGCAATGGCAAAACTGCCTGGACCAGAAGCAGGCTGGAACCTCTGCTCTCCCTTACTGCCTGTCTCAGTCAGTGTGGATTGCTATAACGAAATACCACAGGCTAGGCGGCTTAAACAACAGAAACTAATTTCTTACAGGTCTGGGGACTGGAAGTCCAGTATTAAAGGCACTAGCAGTCTGGTGTCTGCTAAAGGCTCTCCCTGATTTGCAGATGGCAGTTTTCTATTTTTGTTTTTTTTAAGTGCTAAGGTCTTATCATGTTGCTTAGGCTTCTCAAACTCTTGGCTCAAGAAATCCTAATGTCTTGGCCTCCCAAAGTGCTGGGATTATAGGCATGAGCTACCAGGCCCGGCTTGAAGATGGCAGTGTTCTTGTATGCTCACACAGCAGAAAGTGAGCTCGCTCTAGTTCCTTCCTTTCTTATAAGGACTTAATCTCATTTGGGGGGGTCCCCCTCATGACCTCAGCTAAGTAGTGTAATCACCTTCCAAAGGCCCCACCTAATACCACCCTGTTGGGGGTCAGGGTTTCAACATATAAACTTTGGGGGCACACAAACATGGAGTCCTTAACACCATGGTCATGGAGAGGGAGGCCACATTGGTGGGGACAGAGGGGTCTTACCCACACTGCCCTATGGCAGAGGTTCTCCAACATTATGTCTCTGTAGAAGCCTCTGGGCAGGACTTAGGACTTGCCAACTCCTTTGGTGAGGTCACTACCACATCCTCAAGGAGCACAGCTTCCTGAAACAACAGAACTTTGCTGCTTTGTGGAGGAGCGTCAGAATGTCCACAGTGTGGGGGTGTGGTCACTTCCCTCTGCCAGGGAGAATGCGGGAGGAAGAATGAGATTTCTAGTATATTTCTTCTCTACGGAACTGACAGCCCATCAAGATGCAGTAAAACACAGGCTGGCCAGGTGCCAAGTCCTGGCTCCAGCTGGGCAGCTCCTCCCACCGAGCCTCATGGCCACCTTAGAGGACAGGCCTTCCTTGCACACACATCTGAAATAGGAAACCCAAGATCTCGAGAGGGGAAATGGGCCCAGGGACATACCTTGGCTTGGGATCAGTGCAGGAAGCCTGACCCAAAAGCAGACCAGGCTCTGACACTGGGTAACACACTCCCTGGTCTGGACCTCAGTTCCTTTGGCTGCTAAGGAGGCCCAACGATCCTGGCCTGTGTGGGACGGGACCACTTGTAGACACAGAGGGCCTTGGAGCACCTCGTCTCTCGCTTCCCAGCCAACCTGGGTGTGGAGAAGGCTAAGCTGTCGGGCTCTCCAAGAGAGGGCCCATTCATGGCCAGTGGGCCTCCCAGGATCTACCCGCTGGGTGCAGGGCCTGGGCAGGGAGGCCATTGTGCTGCCTTTGAGACCAGGACCCAGCAGGGGCCATGCCGATTCAGAGGCTCAGGACCACCAAGGAACTGAAATGAGGTTCAAGGCCTCACACAAGAGTGGGCCCTAAAAAGGTTGGCAAAGGAGTGTTTTCACCTCTGTTCACACCGGAGGGCACTGCTCAAAGACACGCAGCTGGTGACTGGCAGGGAGCAGTGGAGAACACAAGGCTGGTCACCAGGAGCAGGTCCCTGCTGGACTTAACAGGCAGCCCTGGGTCTGGCTCTGCCCTCAGCAATTTCACACCTGCCCTCCCTGCCCCGTGTCATCTCTAAAAAGGAAGGACTCCACCTCATTTCAGGTCATCATCACTGCCCTGAAAGGGGAACAAATATGCAAGGTCTGAGGGTCCACGTGTGGAAGTGGAGGCCGGAGCTGAGTCCACACGTGGTACACATGGGCAAAGGAGCGAGCATGTGGGGCGGGGAGCTGGGGCTCAGCTGGGAGGCTGATGGCTGCCATGACTGCAGCTTCTGGCCCTGCAGACAGCCAGGCCTCGGGTCTACAGGAGCTGGGCAGGGAAAAACTCAAACAAGGCCTCCCAGGTCCCTCCTCCCCAGCCTCCCAGCAGGCAACTGAGCCCAGGGCAGTGTCTGAGAGCTCAGCCCTTGTCAAGAAGAGTCCTCGCACCCAGACGGGGCTGGGTAGGCAGCAGAAGTGCAGAAGCCCCGCCCAGGCCCTGCCTCCCAGCCCACCACCCGCCCCTCACGGCTCCACTCACCCGCCCACGACTGTCCACATGTCCACATCCTACCCCCTACCTCGTGATCTCCCCGACCCTGATCTCCACATCTGACCTCGTAAGCACATTTTACTATTATTTTTCTGAGATGAGGTCTCACTCTGTCATCCAGGCTGGAGTGCAGTGGCCATAACTCACTGCAGCCTCGAACTCCTGGGCTTGGGGATCCTCTTGCCTCAGCCTCCTCAGCAGCTGGGGTTACAGGTACACACCACCACACCTGGCTCATTTTTTTTATTTTCTGTAGAGACCAGGTCTCCCTATGTTGCCCAGGCTTGTTTCAAACTCCTGGACTAAAGTGATCCTCCTGCCTTGCCTTCCAGAATGCTGGGATTTCAGGCGGGAGCCACCACACCCAGCTCCGCATAAGCACATTTAGTGGGGTGTGACGTGAGGTCCTGAGGTGTGTGGATGAGTCTTGATTTGTCCCACATTTTGCTGCCCTGTGCCACAGCCTCCCAGGAATGGATGCAGTCTACACCTTCTGCAAATCCCTGCCTCACACCCTGTCCCTCCAGAAGCACATCTGGCCACTGTGACCCTGAAGCTCCTCCAAATGGACTCTAACTGCAGACAACTGATGACAGTCCTCCAACCCAGGGGAGCTGGGGAAGCAGTGGGCAGGGGCTGCAACTTTCTTTCTCCCTTCCTGTTTTTCACCAATCAACCTGCCACTTGCCATCAATCACCTGGCCCACTGGGTAAGAACTGTGGCCCGTGGCATCAGGGGCAGCCTGAGCGTTCTCCACTTGCATGCTCAGCCGTGGCCGGGGCTGTGAATGAAGCGTATGGAAGTAATAATGCACAGACGGGCCCAGGGCAGGGTGTGTCTACCAACTGCAACAGGAATTAGTGGTGAGGGGCAGGGTCTATTCTAGACCCTCCTACGCAGGAGACAGCTTTCAGGACAGTGTGCCTAGGGTACCCACAGAGGGCCAGGCTGGCACAGGTAGTACAGGTGTTCTGGAAACCAATCCCAAGGTAGAAGGGGCTGAAAGACCACCTACCCATCCCAACCCCTGAATTCACCACACCACCCTCAAAGTATGGCCTCCTCTGGACACCCCAAGGGATGAGAGCTCCCAGAGCAGAGGCTGCTGCCCCGAGTGAGGACAAAGGAGCACCCTCGGGCCTGCGCACTCAGGGATGCCACCCCAAAGATGAACACAGTGGTGGAAAGAGGTTCTACCAGCGCTGGAAGCAGCCCCAGAGATGCCAACCAGATGTCACAACAACCGCTGCCCCCACTGGCTCCTGGAGAGCGGAGGCGCCACCTGCAGGGCCACTGTGAGAAGACAGGGATGGTTCCAGCCCAGCGCTCACAGATAAAAGGCAGAGGCACTTACATGGGACTGGAGACTTTTGCTTTCTGCTCTGGTGAGCTCCAGGGCTTCCCAGGGGCCTCAGCAGCCCCAGAAACAGAGTGAAGAGACGCCGCCCTGCACGACTGTGCTGTGGTGTCTGGGACAGCGGAGCTCCACCTGAGCGGGCTTGCGGAAGATTCTGAGGCTAAAACATTCAACCACTTGAGCTCCTGAGACTGGTGAGGACGTGAAGAACAAAGTGTGTTCAAAGGACATGACAGTCTTCACAAAGCCTTCTGGGGACAGGACAGAGGCAGGAGGTATGCACCAGGCAGCTCGGCTCAACAGCTCAGAGATGAGCAAGCTCTGGGCTCCAGAAACACCTCACTCCAGGACAACCTCCAGCAGTAAGCCAGGTGAGGAGGAGCTGCAAGAGCAGCAGGGCCCGAGTTCCCTGCGTGGCACGAGGGATTTCAGCCACAGGGGCTGCGCCTAGACTCAGGCTCCAGGCCTTGCTGCAGTTGGTCTGGAAGAGGAGCACCCTGAAGACACAGCCGCTCAGTGGACAAGCGTCCACCACAGCCACTCAGCGGGGACAAGTGTCCACCACAGCCACTCAGCAGAGACAAGCGTCCACCACAGCCACTCAGCGGGGACAAGTGCTTACCGCCCAGCCAGCACAGGAGCAGGTCATGAGTGAGAAGAGCTCTGGTCCTAGGGAGCTACAGTCTGACGGGGACAAGCCATCTCCAGAGGACTCTGGAGAGCCAGCCCGACGCTCGGCCTGCCCGCCCCATGCCCTCCCCAGCTCCACCTACCCCGGGTGTCTGGCTGCTTCAGAGCCCCTGGGACATCTCCGGTGTTGCTTCAAGCAGCTGCAATCAAGCAATCCGGGTTCCAAGGCTGCCAGGGGTGATACGTGAGCCCAGAAGCAGCACAAAGTACACGGTTATGCAGAAGTTCCCAGACACATGAAGCAAACAGTGGCAGTGACATTACCAAGGCAACGGGACCAGGATGGGAACCACTGGGCCTGTTGCTCGGCACCGAGATCTTTAAAAACTACGTGCTTTTCTATCTTCACACAGGCATTCAAAGCAAGAACCACACACTTCCAGGACGCAGGTAGGGCTCTGTCAGCAAAGACTTTTGCCCGTGTCTGCAGATGTGAAAATACGAGAAACTGCAGTGAGCCCAGTCCTCTTCCTCATGAGAACAAAGGTGTCAGCAGAATCAACAGCAGACACTGGAACGCAAACTACAAGCTGACTCGGCCAAATGATACAAAATCAAGAAGGAAAGCGAACTCAAGGGCAAAGCGCTGAAAATAACGTAGCAAGAAAACCCTATTTAGGCCAAGTGCTGTGGCTCACGCCTGTACTCTTAGCACTTTGGGAGGGCAAGGCAGGAGATCACTTGAGGCCAAGAGTTCAAGACCAGAACAGGCAACACAGTGAGACCGTCTCTACAAAAACAAAAATGCCGGCATGCTGCATGCTAGTCCCAGCTACTCAGGAGGCTGGGGTGGGATGGTCACTCAAGCCAGGGAGGTCAAGGCTGCCATGAGCTGTGATCATGCCACTTCACTCCAGCCTGGTCGACAGAGTGAGACTCTGCCTCAAAAAAAAAAAAAGAAAAAAAACGAAAAGAAAAGAAAAGAATATACCTATTTCATGGTCTCTCAAAGATGAGGCTTATCCCTGTGGACACAAGGCGTTCTGGAATCTCTGCTGCAGGCAGTGAGTGTTGCCCCTGAAATGGAGATTCTGCAAAGCAGCTACAGACATGGAGAAAATGACCACATCCTCTCACAACTGCCTCTGTGAAACTGACCAGGACAGACAACTCCTCCCCAAAAGTATTACTAACATGGTAACAGCTGGAAGTAAGAGCACAAATACTGCTGGAAATCTAAGCAGCCTGTTGTATGGTTTTCAATGACTTATGTGCAACCCTAAGACTAATCTCTGAATGCCTGATGAAGACGGATTCATGAAAAGGCCGTTAAGTGTGAAATTCTGGGCAATATGGTACATTGGACTCTGAGCCAAAATGCCAAAACAGCATGCAGGGTCCATGTCCTCTATCTGGGTGATGAGCAGGGCCTGGCCAGCCGCTCCTACTTTCTTCCCAGGAGGGAACTCCACCAAGTCAACTCTCCGTGGGGCCCCCGCACATCTTGGGGCCAGAGGGATGGGATCTGCAGGTAACAGAGGATCATTCCAGAGTCATTCTGCTGCCTGAGGCCATGACTGAAGTGAGACATGTGGCCTGTTCAGCCACCAGCAGGCCAAGAATTGAGTCCTAGCTCTCGGCCATCTACCCTCAGACACAGCGCTCGGGGTCCACCCAGCACAGGGATGGCCACCAGCCCAGTGGATAGAGCCTTCTGAGATGCAGGAGGTGGGCCCTGGGACGTACACAACCTGTCCAGGGGTGGTGGGCAGTGGCCATGGCCTCCTGTCAGCCTAGAGGGCAACTTCTCTCCATGTGGACAGACAGACATCTCCACCCTAAAAAACTGCAATGATCAGCCAGTGAACACGAAGCCAGATTGGCCCAGCCTGGCCCCACTCCTGCCAGGGTGAGGCTCTGGTCTGTTCTGGGCTAGGGTGGACCCGTCCAAAACACTTCCTCACTTCTGGATGACACGGCAAGTGATAAAATAAAACCTGTATTGACAGGAACCTCGGGCACGGACCGTTCTGAGCACTTGAGCCACACCCATGGGCCACCCGCTCCTGGAAGGGCTCTTAAGTGTCTGCACACACCCTCTTGACTCGGGTGGAGTCCGGGCACAGGACCATGCCACTCCAGGGTGCATGGCGAAACAGGGCCAGTGGCCAGGGCAGGGCAGACAAGCCATCAGTTGTCACCTGCTGTGGATGAGCAGGGCAAGGGAGAGCAAGCCATGGCCCCACAGCCACCAGGGTCCTCCTGGAGAGCTTCGACCTTGACCACAGCCCCAAGGGCGCCATGCCGCCTCCTCACCTGCTGCTGGCTCCGGAACACAGCACGCAGCGCCCGCAGCTGCCCCACTTCTTGCGCGCTAAAGCACGACTGTCGCTCCGCAAAGCGCAGGACTGCATCGAAGGCCACGGCCGCCTGCTCCCAGGCGGCCTCCTCACCCTCACCGGCGTCTCCTCCACCATCCTGGTTGGTTTTCGGAGCCTTTTCTGAACTCCACACCACCTCTGCTGGCGATGTGGGGGCAGGGAGCCATCCCCCTTCCGCCTCCCTTCCCACTCCACCCCAGCCGGTGGCCTGGCGCTGGCGAAGCTGTCCGGGGCAGGAGGAGCCCTCCTTCACCAGCTCCAGGATGTGAGCAAAGGACTTGTTGTGGGGTTTCGCTTGGAAGCACTCTGCCTCCACCTCCTCCTCAGACGAGGAGCCTTCGGCAAACACAACTGATGGCCACAGCTTCCGCCAGGCCCGCCTGAAGACGTGGCTGGGCACCGCGTTCCAGGCACAGGCTACAGTGAAGATGGCGTCGTTCGTGCTGTAGCGGGCGTGGGGGCCCTGCAGGGAGGCCGGAGGGTTAACGAAGTTCCTCATGAAGTCTCTCCGGATGCCCTGCTCCATGGGCTGCACTAGCGAGGCTACACTGGCAGGCAGGAAGATGGTGAAAATGTTACTGGACACCAGCTCGGCCTCCTGCGGGTGAGCCCGGGAGCTGTCCAGCAAGAGAATGGCCTTGCTGTCTTCCGGCAAACCTATGCTTCGGAAGTGCTCTCTCACCGATGGCACGAAGATATGATGGAACCAATCAGAAAAAATCTCCTTGTCCACCCAAGCGTTCCCCTGGGCCTTGTAGGCGGCGGGCAGGTGCTGGATGCCTTTGAAGGCCCTGGGGCCGCTGCACTTCCCGATGGCCAAGGGCTTGAGCCGGTGGGAGCCTGTGGCGTTGGCACACATCAGCACGGTCAGCCGGTCCTTGCTCTGCTTGAGGCCAGGCCCGGCCCCGCCTTCTGGAGTGGGATTTGGCAGGCACCGCCAGAAAAGGCCGGTCTCATCAGCATTGTAAAGCTGCTCGGGGGACAGCCCGTGCTCCGCAGCCAGGCTCCTGAAAAACCCACAGAACTGCTCCGCTGCCTGGTGGTCGGCTGCCTGCTTTTCGCTGGACGCATCTAGCTTTTTAATGCCGTGTCTGGCCTTAAAGCGCCAAAGCCACCCTCCAGAGAAGACACAGGGCTCAGTGAGCTGCATCTGCTCGTAGAAGTCCTTGGCCTTCTCAATGAGCATGGGGCCTGACACGGGGACGCCCTCGGATCGCTTCCCCAGGAACCACTCGTACAGGACGCGGTCCAGGTGCTCCAGCTTGGGCGTGTGCAGCGTGCGCCGCTGCTCCAGCGCCTTGTTGGAGTCCGAGCTGGCAAAGAAGCGGAGTAGCTGCGCCTTGTGGGCCCTGATGTCGTAGAGGGTGGACATGCCCACGTTGTACTCCTGCATCAGCGCCTTCCGGCTCTCGCCCTTCTCCAGGCGCGTGCAGATGTCAATCTTCTCCTTCAGCGTCAGCACGACTCTCTTCCGCTTCTCCCCTCTGCTCTTCCCGGCAGCTGGCTTGGAGGCCATGGGGAGGGGTGGCTGGTGCCAGTGCTCACAGGCCACACGGCTGGCCTGGACTGCTGCCGCTGCTTCCCCCTCCTCCTACTCCCCTCCCGGGCCTCAGTCTCTCCCTCTCCACTCTGCTTGCCTGCTCTGCTGGTCCTGAGCGCGGCCCCAGCTCCTCCCAGGTTCCCCACTCCACGCGCTGTACCTGCTGCCTCAGGGGTCCCTTGCCTTCCAGGCTCCACACGCCCAGGCCTTGGCTCCCAGCAGCACGGTCAGCTGCCAGTTCTCTCTGCATGGGAGGTGACCCTGTCAGACGCCCTTCTGCTGCTCCGCACAGCTGGAACCCTCGCCTTCTCTGTGGGTACTGTGGCAGCGGCTCCCCTCAAACGCTGACCAGGTTTGGGGTGGTCGAGGTTTTACCACATACGCAGCAGGGGCCTCTCCAGGGTTCACAATGGTCTCTCCAGGCACAGCACTTCAGGGGCTGGAAAGCAGAAGGGGAAGAGAGAGGAATGCAATGGGCACGCAGGGACCCTGCTGGCATCCTCACGCCTCTAGCCTCACTGGGACACTCCTGGCATCCTCACACCTCTAGCCTCACCGGGACGCTCCTGGCATCCTCACGCCTCTAGCCTCACTGGGACGCTCCCGGCATCCTCATGCCTCTAGACTCACTGGGACGCTCCCGGCATCCTCACGCCTCTAGCCTCACCGGGACGCTCCAGCTGAAACTCAAGTGTCATTGAAAGGACCCATGCAGGTGACAGCACGCACCACGGGGAGAGGGCGGCCCAGAAGCAGCCCAGCCCTGCCTGGCCCCCAGGTGTCCTGCTCAGCTGGACTCTGCCCAACTCCTACCAAGCAAACTGGAGCCACTCGCTGGAGCTGGAAACGGGAAGTGGCTCTCCCAGGAGCAGCCTGGCCTTTCCTGGGGAAGTGCTCTGGCAGAGGCCGTCAAAGAAGCCAGGAAGTCGGATGCTGGGCTGACCCAACAACAAACCTCCCGCCCGCCCAGACCCAGTTTCTTGCCGTGACTGCTTGCTGAGCTCCCTGGCCTAGCTGCCTTTTCAAATCCCTTATTCCTCCTGGAAGAGCAGAGGCAGGGGTGGAGGGAGGCAGAGAGGAGGAATCTTCACAACCCTCCCAGCTGAAGGTCTTAGAAACTCCTGAAACCGTGCCCACAAACTCCATCTGGCACAGGTCTCCGAACTCCTCTCGCCAACACAGAGCCCCAGACTGCCTCTAGAAAACAAGGCATTGGACGTTTCTCCAGAACAGGAGGCCTCAAGCTCCTCCAAGGGCTAGGAGGTGCGGCCAGTTTCTCAATCACCCCCTGACCTCCCTCACCACACACACTCAGATGCGTCTATGAGGAGCCACAGAAAATAGCTGGAACCATTCCAGGCCTCTTCCAGGAGGAACTCCTCAGGCTCAGCTCAGGGCACCATGCCCCAGGCAGCCACACTAAGCCGCTGGTCTCTGAAACTCCAGGCTCTAGCACTGCCATTCACCTGGCCCCATAATCATGGCAGGGCCGCAGAGCCTGCTGGACACACACACACACACACACACACACACAGCCACCCACCCTCACACACGCACGCTCAGAGGACACAGGAGCGAGCTAGCCCGGAGCAGGGGCTTCTTCAGTATTTGCTCATTTGAGAGGCTCTATGAACAAATGACTGACGAAATCAGGCCAGAAGCAAATGCCTGGACATCCGACGGCCCCCCGGGAGCAAGGGTTCTTTCTGGGCCAGCTGTGCACCCTATGAAACGCTGTGCTTTTAGGTTGCATACACATCTTTGACCAGTATAAAGAAGAACGGCATAGAAACATCACTGCTCTAATCAATCACATCTTTCTGTTGGAGTTCTGAACTATCTTCTCACCCTCCTGCTGTATAAAGAGGATCTGGGTCATTCTCATCTCTTCCAGCTGGACAATTCCATTCTCTCCTAACAACTCTGCACCACACCCTACACCTCTCCCTAGACCAAGCAGACTGGCAGGGCACAGAGGGTGCACCCCTGAGGCCAGGGCAGCCTGAGGAGTCACAGCCTGCAATGCGCTTCACCCAGCAAGATGCTACTGAGGGGGGGTGAGGGCTGAAACCTGTTTGCCCCAACACAGCTGGCCGGCTCAGTGTGGCGTGCGTGCTAAGGGCAGGCCTAGGGTCTCCCTTCCCTCACTCCTCCGCAGGCCTGCAGTACTTGAAGATGGACTCGTGAAGTTCCAGCCTCCATCCCGCGTCCTTCCCATGGCTGCTTCTGCCAACTCCATGCAGAGTGTGTGGCCAGAGGCCTACTTACACGTGGCACACAGAAACACAGCCCTTTGAGGCCAGAACTCAAGAGGAATGAGGAGTGCATTCAAATGCAGCAAAATCTCCAAAGACTAATTCTAGGCTTGTCAGCCACCAGCTCTGGATGAGTCCTGTCCTCTTTCGGAGTCAGCTTCCTGGTCTGCAAAATGTGGCCTGGGCCCTTAAGGATCCTGCATTGTTTGCTGAGGGTGACAGTGTGATGTGTGTGTGGCCCTGCCACGGCACGGCGAGCTATGCGCACCTCACCGAGGGGAACAGGAGTGAGGCAAGGCCACCATCCACCCTCCAGATTTTTAATATGAAGCTGCTGTAGAAAAACTGGGGAAGATATGGACTCCCACAGTAGCCTGTGAGGAAATGACCCGGGCTGGGATGCCGGGAGAAGCTTCCTGGAGGAGACTCAGCACCAGAAACGGGCTCGTTGTGGACCAGTCTCCATGGCTGGCATGCAGGTGCGGCAGGGTGACACGGAGTGGCTGAACACACTAAAGCCCCGCCTGCAAGACTAAACACTTCCTTTAAAAATGAAATTCAGATATTCCTTACGAAACAACTTCTTCAGCAAAAGGCTAACACGGCATGCCGAAAGAAATTGGGCTGGTTCCTTGCCTTGCGACTGGAGAGGAAGCACTGACCCGAGGCCACGTGAACACGGGATGAAACATGGAATTCTGTGTCCAAGGGACAGACAAGAAATGGGAGGCCTAAGCCCCGTCCTGTGCGAGGAGAAGAGGCCCTGGGGAACGTGGCGGGGGCGGGGGGAAGCGGGAAACGACCTCTGCGAGGGCGTTGTGTGTGTGTGTGTGTGTGTGTGTGTGTGTGTGTGTGTGTGTGCGCGCGCGCGCGCGCGAGTCCGTGCGCGCGTATGTGTGTGTTGGGGCCAGGCTGGAAGAGGGGAGCTTGGGGTCGTGCAGCGGAGAAGGATGGACAGAAAGCCTGGGCCGTGGATGGGACAGAGACCCTGGGACCGTGCGCCCCACAGAGAGCACCCCGAAACGGCGGCGAGTCCCGCCGGGAGCCCTCCTCGCTGGGGGACCCTGGCGCGGGGAGAGCGCTGGGCTGCTGGCGAGGCGCGCCTGGAAAGCGTCTCTACCCCAGGGTCCCCGTTAGCAGGTAGAGACGCAGTTTGGGACAAGAACAAAAACAAAAAATGGAGTAAAAAGAAAAAGAAAGTCTCGGTCTGGTTTTTTAGGAGACAAGCGGACCTCGTTACCAAGCCTCTCTGGAAGTGGAAGCGCAGGCAGGGTCCGGGCTAGGGTGCCAAGGCCAGGCCCGGGGGCGAGGGCTGGGTTCGGCTCTAGGGCCGCACGTTCAGGCCGCGGGGGTCGCGCGGGAAGCGCAGGGCTTCGGGTTCCGAGCGCGGCTCCCAGGAGGGGGCGCTGCCGCCCGTGGCTCGGCCCGGCCCCGCGGCCTCGCGACCAGCCCCGCCCCACCCCGCCCCTCCCAACGAGCCCGCCCGCCCAGACTGCGGCTCCCGCCCGCGCCACCCGCGCCCAGAGAGGGCCGGAGAGCGCCTGCCTGCGCCCGCACCCACCCGGCCCGGCCAGGCCAGGCCCAGCGGCCCGGCGCCTCAGGCCAGGACCCCACTCACCCTGCTCACCCCGAACCGCCGCCGCCGGCCGGAAGTGCCGGCCACTTTATTCTCCTCCGGTCCGCACCTCGCCATCTTCCCCCAGCTACTTCCGGGACGCTCTAGGCAGCCTGGAGGACTTGGCACTTGTCGGTGTATGGGAGCCAGACTCTGGCTTTCCCAGAGCTGGATGGAGATGGAGGGCGTGGGAAGGGAAGAGGCCTGGCGCGGAGGGGAGGAGGCGACGGGGAGGAGAATAGGGGTTCCAGGGTGAAGGGAGGCTGGGACGGGAAGGGAGAGAGCACGGAGAGCGGCTCCGCGCTGCTCTCTCCATCTGTAGAATGGGCGCAGGGCGCCCGCAGCCTCACGTTCCTTTCATGATGAGTGAACCCTGCGCTGAGGACTTGGGGCTCCCGCAGTCCTGGGGCAGCCTCGGGCACTCAGGGTTTCGTGCCGCCCAGCCCAGGACAGCCTTCCCGCTGCAGTTTCCGCTGCGGGGAGGCGGCGCTGCGTTGGCATCGCAGAAGCGGGTCACCAGAACCGGTGCTCAGCCGCCTGGTTGACTCCTAACTTAGCTGGGGCCCCATCCAGACCCGATTTAGATGATTCAGATGATGAGACTTGAAACTTTTGAACTGGTGAGACTTAAGTGAGTATGGACCTGAGTTGATGAGGTAATGAGTTGAGGCTGCGGAGGACCTTGAGATGGGTGCATGGATGTGGCCCGTGAAGCCCGTGTGAATCTTTGAAAACTGGAGGGTGGACTGTGGTGGGCAGAATAATGGCCCCCAAGGATGTCCACATCCTAAGCTCCAGCTCCTGTGAATACGTTACTTACATGGCAGAAGGAACTTTGCAAATGCAATAAGCTAAGGTTCTTAAGATGGGGAGATTCTTAGGTTTATCAGGGTGAGTCCAAGGGACAGTCATTCCTGGGTATCCATAGAGGACTGGCTCCATCACCTCTCAAGGATACCAAAATCCTCCATGCTCAAATCCCTTACATAAAATGGCTCAGTATTTGCAAATAATCTACACATATCTTCCTGTATACTTTAAATCACCTCTAGATTACGTGTAATACAGTGTAAGCGCTATGTAAATAGTTGTGATACCGTATTGTTTAGAGAACAGCGACAAGAGAAAAGTTTGTACAGTTTCAGTACAGACACAGGGTTTTTTCCGAATATTTTTTATCCCTGGTTGGTTCCATCTGGACTCAGAGCCCATGGATACAGATAGAAGGGCAGGCTTCATCACAGGGTTTCTTGTGGGAGGTAGGAAGCCTAGTGAGAAGACAATGAGATGAAAGCAGACAGAAAAAGAAATGTGACAACAGACACAGGGATTGGACTGATGTGCTTTGAAGATGCAGGAAGGGGCCGCAAGCCAGGGAATGTGGGCGGCTTCTAGAGGCTGGAGAGGCAAGGGAACAGGGTCTCTCCTGGAATCTCCAGAAGGAAGGCAGCCTGCTGACCCCTTGAGCTTAGCCCATGACACTCATTGTCCCGTTAGACTCTGACTCCCAGAACTGTAAGATATAAATTTGTATTATTTTGGACCACCACATTTATGGTAATTTGTTAGGACAGCAATAGAAAACAAATACAGATTTGGGTAGCTCACTCCTTCTACTCCTACTTTTTTTTTTTTTTAAGTCAGAGTCTCACTCTGTTGCCCAGGCTGGAGTGTACTGGTGCAGTCTCCTCACTGCAGCTTCAACCTCCTGGATTCAAGGAATCCTCCTGCCTCAGCCTCCCGAGTAGCTGGGACTACAGGCATACGCCACCTCATTTATCTTTAATTTTTTGTAGAAACGAGATCTAGCGCTGTTGCCTAGGCTGGTCTTGAACTCGTGGGCTCAAGTGATCTCCAAATGCTGGGATTCCAGGCACGAGCCAATGCGCCCAGCCAACTCACTCCTCCTTAGTTCAGTTGTTCCCTGAGCTCCCAGGACCCTCCCACCCTCTGGTTCTTCTCTTCCTTACCCTCCCTTGCTGATTCCTTACTGACCAGGCCATTCTTTGGCTCCTCTTGTTCAATCAATCCCCACTCCCTAGGTGATCTCCTCCAGTGTCATGCCTTTAAAAACCATACAACACTGGCAACACCTGATTCATGTCTCCTGCCAGGGCCCCTCCCCAGAGATCCAGACTCCTATGTGCTGCCCAATGTCTCTGCTTAGCTTTGATCTTCCAGCCCAGCCTTGCTCCATTGCATCGCCCCCACCTTCACAAATGGTGACTCACCTTGCCATTCACCCAGGCTCACCCTTGACAGTCTCCATCCCTCATATCCACATCCTCTAGCCTCAAAATCCAGCCAGTATTTGTCCTCTTCTCACTCCCTCCACCTGCCCTCCCCCATCCACACCTCTGTGGTCTTGCTTCCTTTCAACTCTTCGTTTCTGCCCTTACCCTCATATCAGCTATCAACTGCTGCATCACTAACCACCCCAAAACTTAGTAGCTTGAAACCAACCATTTTGATCTCACATGATTCTGTGAGGCAGCAATTTGGGCCTGCTAGAGTCAGATGTGTTTCGCAGAAGAGGAAATGGAGTCACGAGCATGCCAGGCACATGGTGGGGCTAGAACCCAGGGCCACTGGACTAGGGTTCCCGTGGCAGGGTCTCCTGGGACAGCAAAGTCCCCGCCCACCCCCACCACCACCTGGGGAAGGTTGGCTCCATCCTTGGTGTGACTCTGCTGCTGAGCAGCATCATTGTCTGGGGTCAATATCTGGGGTTACTCGTCCCATGCCAAGAAGATTAAGGACACAGATTCATGTAGATGGGTTAAGGAGCAGAAAGTTCAATAGGCAGAAGAAAGGAGAGAAGGGAGCAGCACTCTGTTTTGAGAGAAAGACCTCCAAAAGGGAAAAGCTGGCAGGCCTGCAGCAGACCACAGCATATTTTATGGGCAGGCTTAAGGAGGCAGTGTCTGATTTACAAGGGCCCACAGATTGGTATAACCAAGTGTGATGTTGACATATGGCGTGGGGAAGGCTGGTCGCCCCACCCTAATTTGTTTGCAAATGAGCTTTCCACTCGGCCAGTGCCATCTTGGCTGCTCCCTACTACACACAGGAGAAGGGAAGACGGAGCTGCCATTTGATCATGCCTAGTTGCAGCTTGCCTTCTCCTATTGGCATGACTGCCAGCATTCACCTGTGCAAGCCTCCAGCTTGCTTGTCTATGTTTGCGGCTCTATTTTACAGGCTGCTCTTGGTTAGAAAAGAAAATGATTTGGGGGCTGCTTTTCATTAAAAGGAAAACCTTACCAAGGACTTCCTTACCCTCACTATCTGCCTAAATCATTTCTTCTTAACTCCTATGTCACCACCACTTCAGGGACACGGGATCACGTGGTCTCCCAGAACTTGGGCAGTGCTGGTGGGCAGTGAGGATGGCCTGGAACTGGGACCTGATACCGAAGATGCATGGGGCTCCCCGAGGTGCTCCTACCATTACTCAGGGAACCTTGGGCCTCTTCTCAAAGACCAAGTCCATTCTGGCCTTCAGGAGGGGTCAGGAAGGGAGGAAGAAAAGGAAGAAAATATACTACTGTGTATCACCCAGTGGGTTCATTTCGACCCCTGCCCAAATAGAGCCAATTTATCAAGACAGGGGAATTGAAATAGAGAAAGAGTTTAATTCATGCAGAGCCACCTGAAGGGGCTACCAAGTTTTATTATTACTCAAATCAGCCTATCAGAGAATTTGAATGCTAGAGTCTTTCAAGGAAAGTTTGGTGGGCCAGGGAATGGGTGCTACTGGTTGGCTGGTGATGCAGTAGTAGAGGTGTGGAAATGCTCCTCCTATGCACTGAGTTTGGTCCGAGTGGGGCCACAGGGCCAGCTGCCAGGTTGGTGGGCCTTGCTAGAGCCATCCATCAGTCATTAGACATGCAAAAACCTGAAAAGACCATCTCGAAAGGCCAGTCTGAGGATCACAATAATGATGTTACTTGCAGGAGTAACTGGAGGAGTTGCAAATATTGTGACCCCTGGAATAATGGCAGGGAGTAATGGCTGGGAATTGTTTAAGTCTATACTTTAGAACTCAGACTCCTCTCATCTTCCTAATGCAGTGGTGGCCTTTCATTAGCTTTACAAAGGCGGTTGAGTTTTGGGGAAGGGCGATTATGCCCAGAAGTGACTAAGGGCAGTTTGGAGATTAAAGGCAAGCTGAGGGTGAGTTGGATCAGATCTCCTTCACTGTCATAATTCTGGGGGCTGGCACTGAGGACTCCGTTCCCCCAGCCATGCCCCAAGTTCACAGAGCAGAGCCCCCAGACCATGACTGGGCCAGTGCACCAGCCTCCTTCCTGACTGGCCTCCCCATCTCCACCCACAGTCTGAGTGGCCTTCAAGAGGGTCAGTCACTCCCCCTGCCCAAATAACCCTGTGCACTCTGAATACTGCTCAGGTCTCACTGGGCCACAAGGCCACACCAGATCTAACCCCTCACTGTCCTCTCCCAAGCCTGTGGGCCATCCCCCACCACCTGCTGTTCCCTCTGTCTGGAGGTGGGCCTGCACCCACAGTGCCCTTTGCTCAGGTTCCAGGGGCCTCAGGTGGGGACAGTCCCAGCCAGCCCTCCCTCTGGAGGTCTCTGGATGACAGCTGTCTCACAGCAAGGGTGGCTGAGGGTGCTGGGGAAGCTGTGCCCAGCTGGCAGGGAAGGGTGTGCCTGGGGTCTCCTCTGCCATCTGAGTTCACTCTGGGAGGAGGGAGTGGCACAAGCAGAGGGTACAGAGAGGTGGGCAGTTCTGAGAGGCACTGGAGGCCAAGGGGCGTGGCTGGTAGCTGGGTCAGTGCCCATCTCCACCTTGGTGCCCAGGCAGGAGGGGAGGTGGTTTGGGGCAAGGCCCTGATGGCATCTTTGTGACAGCCAGGAAGAGGCACCTCCTCTGGGAACGCAGGGCCCTAGGGGAGTTGGGAATGGGGAGGGCCTGTGGACCCCACCTGGGTGAGCTTGGGGGAAAACCACTCTGAGGGGTTCCAAGCTGCCCAGCCTTGGGACTTGGTGGCCCCAACACACACTCACATTTACACACATGCTTTTGCTCACACAACACACAACCTGTGCACACACCCACACTCACATTTACACACATGCCACAGACATGCATCCTCTCTCACAGGGCACACAGCCATGCTCACATAGTTTGCACATACAAACCCTCACAGTAACATGTCACACACACAGCCTGCAAGTCATGGCCTTAGTTTCCAGAACCCAAATGGGGGCTTGGCACTCAGTGCCCCCACCACCCCATGATCTGAGCGTGGCACTCAGTTCCCCCACCACCCCGTGATCTGAGCCTGGCACTCAGTGCTCCCGCCACTCCATGATCTAACCCTGGCATTCAGTGCCCCCGCCACCCCGTGATCTGAGCTTGGCACTCAGTGCCCCCCGCCACCCCATGATCTGAGCCTGGCACTCAGTGCTCCCGCCACTCCGTGATCTAAGCCTGGCATTCAGTGCCCCCGCCACCCCGTGATCTGAGCCTGGCACTCAGTGCCCCCCGCCACCCCGTGATCTGGGCCTGGCACTCAGTGCCCCCCGCCACCCCATGATCTGAGCCTGGCACTCAGTGCCCCCCGCCACCCCATGATCTGAGCCTGGCACTCAGTGCCCCCTGCCACCCCGTGATCTGGGCCTGGCACTCAGTGCCCCCCGCCACCCCATGATCTGAGCTCTAGTGGGCTTTCCTCCTGATCTGCAAGAGTGTTTTTCCAAAGAAAAGATGCTGCAAGCTGACCCCAGCATGGCTTTGCAAGTGACATGCTAGCTTTATTTTTTTAATTAACACTGCATCAAATAAAAACATTTTACACACAGTGATGTGTATTCCTGCATGGGACTGTGTGGGGCCCCAGGAGGTGGTGGTGGGACTCCCCGCAAGGTGAGTTGGCTCCCAGAAGCCCCAGGGCCTGGTTCGGCTGCCCTAGCCCTGGCCTCACTCCTGCACTGGGTGGAAGGCAGGATCTCCGGGGAACCCAGCTGCTTTGGGCCCGTGGTGGTGGGGTGGGTGGGTGGAAGATCAAGAGCAAACAGGAAAATCTGGAGTCACAAGAGGCAACCTGCAGAGCAGAGGAAGGAGGCCAAGGTTAAGTCACACGGAAGCCGCACTAATCTTTTTTATCACACGTGATTCCGTGGGGCAGGAATTTGGGCCTGCTAAAGTCAGATGTTTCACAGAGGAGGAGACCAAATCACCGAGCATACCATGCGCATGGCAGGACTAGGACCTAGGGCCACTGGATGGGAGTGGAGCTCCCATGGCAGGGTCGCCTGGGACAGCAAAGTCCCCCCGGGAAGGCTGGCTCCATCCCTGGTGTGTGACTCTGCTACCGCCTCAGGGACCTGGGATCACATGGTCTCCCAGGACTTGGGCGGTGCTGGTGGGCAGTGGGGATTGACCTGTCTGGAGGGAGCCCCATGCATCTTGGGGCCTGATCCCAAAGATGCATGGGCTCCCCCAGGTACTTCTACCATTACTCGGAGCCTTGCGCCTCTTCTCAAAGACCAAGTCCATTGTGGCCCTCGGGAGGGTCAGAAAGAGAGGAAGAAAAGGAAGAAAATATACTAGTGTTTCATCACCCAGTGGGTTCATTTCAACCCCTGCCCAAACAGAGCCGATTTATCAAGTCAGGGGAATTGCAATAGAGAAAGAGTTTAATTCACACAGAGCTATCTGAACTGGAGACCGGAGTTTTATCACTCACATCAACCTCTCGGCCCCTGTCCACTGCATGAGGGTCTGTGGGGAGCCACGCCCCTTGTGGAAGAACTTCCCAGAAAGGAGAACTGCCGGAAGATCCAGGCTCCGTTTAGGCTCCAGGGCTGTATTCAGTGTACAGCCAAAGTGTGAATGACAGGGGACAGAGATTAGCCTGTGACCAGGGTCAAAAATCAGAGGGTGGCCACAGTCAGGGTTCATTCTGTGACCAGGATCAGGGCTCAGTCAGTGGCCAGAGCCAGGGATTGAGTGTGATCAGGATCAGGGCTCAGTGTGTGACCATGGTCAGGGTTCATTCTGTGACCAGGATCAGGGCTCAGTCAGTGGCCACAGCCAGGGATTGAGTGTGATCAGGATCAGGGCTCAGTGTGTGACCATGGTCAAGATTCTGTGACCAGAATCAGGGCTCAGTCAGTGGCCCAGGCCAGGGCTCAGGTTGTGACTAATCTTAGGACTCAGGGTGGGACCATAACCAGGCCTTGTTAGGTAACCAGGGTTAGAGTTCAGACTGACCACAGTGAGGGCTCAGTTTTGGGCTGAGGTCAGAACCCAACCTGTGGTCAGGGGTGGGGCTCTAGGAATGTCACAGCCATGGTCTTCCGTATGTGAGTCGTGGCCATGAGGCCATCCTGAGACCAGCCTCACCCTTAGCGTGGCTGATGTCTGGGCCAGCAGATTCTGTGGTGGGGGTCCTGTGTGTTGCCCCCTCCTTGGCCTGTATCCACCATAGGCCAGCAGCACTCCGGAGCGGGAACAAGCAGAGACGCCTCCTGACATCACCAGACATTCCCCGGGGGTGCAGAATCACCCACGTGAGAACCACTGCCTTACAGAAATCACTGTATATCAGATCAGATCAGCAAACACCTACACACCTGTAAATATTTGAGGACAGAAAGTTCCAGGCTGGCACCTTGAATACAGAGACAGATAAGAAAACCTCTTGTGCAGGAGTGGCCAGAGTCCTGGCGAGCTGGGGCTGGGGGCAGACAGAGGATGGGACAGAGGCAGTCAGCCACACATGGAAGCAGTTAATTACCATGTGAGGCCCTTATCCTGAGCTCACAGGACGTGGGCTGGAGGGCGTGCCCAGAGGGAAAGCTCTGGGTGGGCGCAGTGAGCAAGGAAGGGGCCTTGGGGAGGCCACAGTCACCCTGCATGGCCTCCAATAAGACCTGTCCCTCTCAGGCCCAGGCTCTTCACTTGCCAGAGAAGAGATGATTTCCATGGAAAAGAGCCCAACCCCACGGGTGCCAGGGAGCCCAGCAGGAGAGACCCTAGAGGGACAGGGGCTGACCTGGTCCCAGGGGAAGCCCAAAGGGAGACTCCTGGTGCTGCTGAGTCCCAGGGAGGTCGGGTCTCACATCATCCCTGCCCCCATCAGTAGTGTTACCTGGATCCCAGACTCAAGGTGAGACGGTGGGAACTGATGTCCCCGAAACACCCCATAAACACCTGCCAGCCTTCTGGGACAGTCCAGGCCTGCCGGGAGAGGGGCCAATTCCCCAAGACTTTTCCTTCCTGTGACATCCTCACCACCCCCTAAAATGTGCCAGAGCCCTTTTTGGGGGCAAAATCGAGGAGGCGAGGTAGGAATGAAGGCCAGACACCCCATCAGCGGGGACAGGAGAGCATCAGGGGAGAAGGGGTCTGCCTCACTCCAGACACCCCATCAGTGGGGACACGGGGTGTCAGGAGAGGAGGGGCCTATCTCCCCCCAGACACCCCATCAGTGAGGACAGGGGTCTTCAGGGGAGGAGGGGCCTGTCTCCTTCCAGACACCCCATCAGCAGGGAGAGGGGGGTGTCAGGGGAGGAGGGGTATGTCTCCCCCCAGACCCCCATCAGTGAGGACGGGGGGGGCTTCAGGGGAGGAGGGGCCTGTCTCCCTCCAGACACACACTCAGCAGCAGGCAGGACCATGGCCACAGCGGACCCACCAGCATCTGGAGAGGGTTGCCAGGCAGAGTCGTCTAACTCAGGGCCCATGTACAAAGCCAGGGGTCAGGCTGAAGGAGATAACAGGGGCCATGAATCCCCCTCAAAGCCAGCAGCAGCAGGAAGCCACTGGCCCCCTGGGCTTGGAGGAATGAGGGGGAGAGCACAGTTGACCAAAGGCTGGCCAGAGCCCGGGGACGGGAGAAGCCTGGCTGACAGGACCTGGGCTTACTCTAGAGGGCTGTAGCCACCGCCACCACCACCCAGCCGACCGGCAGGAGAGCTGGCCTGACCCTGCCTCTTCCCATCATCTCCTGCCCGTGGCAGCTGGACCAGCCTCCCTCGCCTTGGAGCGGGAGGGAGAGGGGACCTGGGGCAGACAGAGGCCACCCAGCCCTGGGCCCAGCCCCTGATCCCGCTATTGCAGAGGCTGCTGAAATCTGCACTTCCCCGACTCCCTTGCAGCTAGCGCTCCCAGCTGAGGATCACTCAGGGTCCTGAGGGTAGAGCACCTAGCCCAGGTCCCAGCCCACACCCAATGCCCCATAAATGAGAGCCTGTCCAACAGTGTCCCCTCCCCAGGGAGGGTGTCTCCTGTGTCAACAAAGAGTCAAACTCTAAAATATTTGAAGACATTTATTCTGAGCCAAATATGAGGGACCATGGCCTGTGACACAGCCCCCAGGAGATCTGAGAACAGGCGCCGAGGTGGTCAGGGCACAGCTTGATCTGATACATGTTAGGAAGACATGAGACAGGAATCACGTACACTTAAGATCTACATTGGTTTGGTTCAGAAAGGCAGGACTGCTCGAACGGGGGCTTCCAGCTTACAGGTGAATTTACCATTTTCTGGCTGGCAATTGGTTGCAGGAGTTATCAACAGAAAGGAGTGTCTGGGTTTTAAGGGGTTGTGGAGACCAAGGTTTTGGCATCACATGAAGCCTCCAGGTAGCAGGCCTCTGAGAAAACGGATGGACAGCGGCTCTCATCAGACTGCAGGTCCCTGCCATTAATGCTAGCTCTCCCTGAGTTATGAAGGGAGGGGGCAATGAGGCTGTCCGGCCGTGAGCAGGGGTCCACTCAGAGGGCCGGGGCCCTTCGAATGCTGCCTTTGGTTCACACCTGGAACAGCCGCTGCCCCCTCCCTTGCAGCACCTGCTGCTGATCTGTCTGTGACGCTGTGACAGAGGCTCATCATCCCATGGGCCATGGACCCCAGGAGGGCAGCACAGCGTCTGCAGGACACAGGGCCCAGGGAGGTGCCTCGTCCTCAGCTGGAAGGCTGAGGCCTGGAGGAGCCTGGAGAAAGGGTCTCCCTGATCTGGCCCTGCGCTGTGAGGTGGGGGAGGCGGGAGGGGCGCAGTCTGGGGTCTGAGGTTTCAGCGCTCAGCCTGGGCCTGCTGAGCTATGGGCCTGGGCAGGCTCTGCTCTCCGGAGGTGGAAAGAAGGACGAAGGGAGAGGGAGGCGCGGGCTCAGGGAGGAGACGGGATCTGCCCAGCCCCGGGGCCCTCACTGGCTGCAGGGAGCCCGCGGGTGTTGACTGTGGGCAGTCCAGCCTCTCCCCGGCTGCGGCATATAAAGCCACCCGAGGCCCGCTCCGCCGCTGCCCACCCGTGACCATGAAGGCTGTGCTGCTTGCCCTGTTGGTCGCAGGCTTGGCCCTGAAGCCAGGTGAGGCCTTGGCTGGCTCCCAGCAGGGAAGGGAGCAGGGGTGAGTCAGGGAGGCACTCAGAGAGGAGGGGGAGGGAAGAGGAAGGGACAGGAGTGGGTGAGGCTCTCGCTCCAGCCCCCACTCCTCCAGTGCAGCTCCTGGCACAACCAGGCAGTGACCTGTGTTCCCCGCCGTCCTCTGTGACGTTGCGTTCCTTCAACACTGTGGGGCAGGGCCTGGCTCCTGGGGGTGCAGATAGACAGACTGACGGATGGACAGAGACGCTGATGAGGAGCCGGGAGGCACAGGGGCAGGAAGCCTCAGGCGAGGAGTGCCTTTGAGGGCAGGAGGGGGAGCTGCTGGGGTGTCATGAGAGGACTCAGGGGTCTATGCCAGGCCCAGTCCCAGCATTGCAGCCTCCAAGAGTCCCAGGGGGCTACTGGCCTGCACTGCTCTGCTCGGGATGGGTCCCTCCCAGCCCAGGGTCCCGGGGTCAGTCACCCCCATGGCCGCGGCTTCCTCTTCTGGAAAGCAGGGTCACCAACACAGCCACTGAGGGGCTAAACAGGGCAACATTTCGGAGGCGCTGAGGAGGTCCCTGAAGATGGGGAGGGGGAATTGAGGCCGAGGAGGGGGCGCCAAGGACCGTGGGGGCAGCTGCCTGCAGAGGCAGAGACAGTGGCCGTGACCACCTCGCAGCAGGGCCACCCCAGGGGCAGGGCAAGACCTGACCCCAGAGGCCTGAGAGAGGCTGAGAGGTCGGGCTTGGCCTAGACAGGCTGCTGGGGACAAGGCCATGGGCCTCCATGGCGGTGGCCTGAGGAAGTCACGGAAAAGCTTCATCTGTCCCCTGCCTCCAGGTGTCCATCTGGGCCCCTGGCAAGTGGGATGGGCCCTTCTCTCTCAGGAGCATGGGTGTTTTCACAAAGCTTTACCCTGGCAAGCAGGGGGCTGGGGCATAGATGGCAGCTGCCGGGCACCCTGGGAGGGGTGTGAAGTTCGTGCCCAGCAAAGGCCTGTCCGAACACACAGTGTGCGTTCTCCAGAAGGGCCCAGACCCTGCTGCCGGCCTCGCCCTCCGCCCTGCAGAGATGAGGCTGGCAGGCCCCGGCCGGGGTCCCCTCCAGGGGGGGCTGTGGGGCAGCCTCTGAGGCCTCTCCTGCCCGCCCCGCAGGCTCTGCCCTGCTGTGCTACACCTGCAGGGCCCAGGTGAGCAACGAGGACTGCCTGCAGGTGCACAACTGCACCGCGTCGGAGAAGCACTGCTGGACCGAGCGCATCCGTGAGTGTGGGGCGGGAGCCCCGGGCTTAGGTCTCTGCCACCGAACTGTTCGTCCTTCCGGCCATCTCCCCACACCTACGCGCTGTTTTCCTCCCACCTGTCCCCCTCCCGTCAATCACCCAGCATCTGTCCCTCCAGCCCCCTCCACCAGCCACCCTCCTCCATCTGCCACTCCACCGTCTGTCCGTCCTCTATCCCTGCGTGGGCTGGCTCACTCACACCATTTCTGGTGCTTAGCGGGTGATCCACCTGCCCTGGGTGGGGATAGGCTTGAGACCAGGCCCTGGCACTGCTTTCGATCCTGAGGCCAGCCCGGGGGACTCCAGAGCTTCAGGCAGGGTGGGGACAGGAGGAGGTCAGGGCAGGGCAGGCGGGTGAGCACGTGGGACAGTGCCAGCCCCGGGTCTGCTGCTCCCCAGGCGCCATAGGGCTCCTGACCGTCATCAGTAAAGGGTGCAGCTCACACTGTGAGGATGACTCTCAGGACTACTACCTGGGCAAGAAGAACATCACGTGCTGTGACACCGACTTGTGCAACGCCAGCGGGGCCCGTGCCCTGCAGCCGGCTGCCGCCACCCTGGCGCTGCTCACCGCACTCGGCCTGCTGCTCTGGGGTCCCAGCCAGCTGTAGGCTCCCCGAGGCCCCAATACAGCCCCCACTGGGTGTGGTGACCGAGGCTCCTGTGCCACTCCTCACACACCCAGCCCACTGGGAGCCTGTCCTGGTTCCTGAAGGCACGGCCTAACACAGATCTGGCCATGTCCCTCTGCCTCCCACCCCCCCTACCCCTGTACCCCACTCTGACCCTCCCATGACCCTCTTCAGGACTCCCACCTGGCAGGCCGGCTCTAGCGACACAGATTGGCCTGCAGACGGCCCCGCCAAGCCCCACTGCTGCTGTCTCCATGGCCTACTGTTCCCCTCTGTTAACCCTGTGCTCAGGCACTTCTTCCTCCAGGAAGCCTTCCCTGCCCACCCCATCTATGACCAGAGCCAGGTCTGGTCCTGACCCGGGCCCTCCAGCAGGGGGCAGGCCCTCAGGAGGGCCGGCAAAGGCTGAGATGAAGTAGGCGGAGCAGAGCTGGAAGACAAGGGTCGGTGTGAGGTCCCGAGAGTCTCCGGAGATGGGGCCTGGTGGCCTGGAAGGAGGGGCCAGCCCTCACATTCATGGGGCTCCCTCAACCGCAGCCCAGCACAGCGTAGGCCCTTAATAAACACCTGTTGATAAGCCAGAGAGAGCCTCTATCCTTTCACACCCCAGGCGGGATGGGATCCGGGCTGTGTCTGGACCAGGTCTGTGACTGTGAATGGGCCCTGGTCATGGGGGCTGCAGCCCCCTCCGTGACCGGAGCAAACACCTGGCACCTGAAGGAGGGCATCCCTGCAGAGGGTGGGAGGGCGGTTCCCAGGACACGCACTTGCCGTGCGGCCTGCAGAGGCGGCCAGACCTCTCTGAGCCGTCTTGCCCATCCATGACCCCTCCCTGCTGGGAGGACGGACCCAGAAAGTTTACAGGAAGGAGACGGTTCCAGGGGGAGGGGCTGCTACTATCCAAGTTCCCACCCCTCCTTTTGGCCTGATTTGAGCACCCACATGTTTCAACATTTGTTTTAGAGCTGCAAACCCACCGTACAGCATTCAAACACTGCAGCAGGGTGCCTGGGGACAGGTGGCCTCCCCCAACCCTGAACCCCAGCCCCTTCCCTCTCTGAAGTGTCCATCACACCTCCTGGGGCTTCTTTCTGGGACAACCTGTGCCCCACCAGCATCCACAGGCACCTGGGTTCCTGGGCCCGGGGGAGGACTCCACCCACACTTGCCTCCTGCCTTTGAGGGGGAAGCCTTTTGCACAGAGCCTGCCTCCTGCCCTAGGGCTGGGGCACAGCCTGTGACCTAGGTGGGGACCTGCTCAGGGTGAGGCTTCCAAGGCTGTTAGGTTGGGGCTCGGGGTGGGCGTGCGGTTTCAGAAAAGAGGAGACAGAGGCTCAGGGAGGAGAAGAGGTCTGTGGCCCACATCCCATCCTGAGCCAGGACTGGAACCCTGGCCTGGAGCTCCGGGGGTGGGTCATGGAGCAGGCGGTGGGCAGGGCTGTGCTGAGAAAGAGCCAGGCCTCCCATCCGACATGTGACTTCCCCGGGAGACCTCCCTCCTGGCAATGTCCTGAGGGTGCATTGAGTGACCCTCAGCATCTGAGTGACCCTGAGCACTGGCTGCTCCCTCCCCACCTCGCCTGCGCCCAGCTTCAGCCTGCCCGACACTCACCCCCTGTCCACGGCCCAAGACACACTCAGACCTGCCCCAGTCCAGAGGCCAGGGCTAGGCTTTTGTTTTCTGGGAGGGCTCTGCAGACCAGGGATCCCCACACAGAACTCCACCCCTCAGGCTCAGGCATGTGCTGCTGGTCCCATTACATCTCCTGACGCTGCAGCCTGGGCTTGCCGACCTGCTCTGGGAGTGTCCAGGAGCTGGGTGAGGGAGGCTGGTGCCTTGCCCGGCTCCGTCCACTCAGCACACAGCTATTGAGCCCCTGCTGTGTTCCACAAGCTGTTCCAGGTGCTCCTGGTCACCCTGGTGATAAAAACTAGGAGAAAAAATAAAGCAACGAAAGAGGATCCAGAATGCTGGGATGGCCAGGGTGGGCCTCTGGAGGCCTGCAGTGCAGAGGAGATGCTCAGTGATTAGAGCGGCCATCCTCAGGACTCAGCCCGCCCTGGTGCCTGCTGCACAGCAGCCCCTACCCCCTGGTGGAAAGGGGTCCTTCTCCCTGGGACTTGGGTACAGAGTCACAAGGCAGCGTGCTCCAGGGCTGGGGCCCACTGGCATCGGGCAGGCTGTAGGCCCACTGGCATCCAGGACAGAGCAGGCACAGGACCCTCACACCCTGTTCCCCAGACGTCCTCGCATTGGAATGCCTTTGGCCAGGTGAAGGGAGGAAAGGCAGGGACGCGGGAGGCCTCACGGAGCTCTCCGTGCCAGAACCAGCCTGAAAACTGTGGCCCCTTCGACCCCCTGAGCTGTCCCTCAGGTCACGGCACCTCTGAGCTGAGGGCCTGTGAGGACTCACACCACGACAATGGGCAGGAGCCTGCTCTGGCCACATGGCACATCCTGCTGCCTCCTCGAAGGACAGATGGCTGACCTCTCCAAGGGCAAGGACAAGCCAGGGAGGGCCACCTGCACCAGCAGTGAGCAACAGTGCAGGCCGCAGCCCGGTGCGCTCAGGCTGCAGAGGCCGCCTCTGCGCTCAGGGCCCCACAGCTCCATCTGGACTGGAACCAGCACCTCCTCGTCCTCCCACTTCACCTCATCTTTACAAACGATAGAAAAGCAAAAAAGAAAAATGGGCAGAGCTCGAATCCCCACACCCAGTGTAATATCTGCCAGCATTTCATCGCCTTCGGGACGTTTCCTACCGTAATCTAGAAAACACAAACTACCAAGAAGCTAAACAAGCAAGGACCAACCATTCGTAATAACCAGACAGCTAGCAAAGGTTCGAGGAAGAAGAAACCAAGTGAGACTCAGAGGGTGCTTTGAATGGTTTACCAGATACAGGTGAGAGCAGAGCCTTGGTTCTATTTATGCAACTGGGCACTCATTCATATATTTCACGTGCATCTTCTTCTATTTGACCTGAGGTGCTTACATAAGTGCAGCAGGTTTCATTGATTATAGCCCATACTCCTTGTTCAACCAATAAGTATAACACTCATGCTAATCTATCATCCATTATTATATCTACAAAGGAATCAAGGGAGAGTTTAACGTATCTAAAGTGTCTCCTGTTTTATGAGACGGTGTGTGGGAAGCAAAGCTTTGATGGGTTGCCTCGTGATAGGCAAATTTTCCCCATGGGGCCAATAGGCCAACCAACAGCAGTCTCAACCCCAGCCAATATAAGGCGAATTGCCTGCTTAGCTCTCGGGTAAGCGATGTTATATAATTGTATATTATAGGACTTTGCCTGTCTTATTGTATGTACATTGACCCCTGAACCAAATATTATCAATACGCTGGTAACCATTGGGTTCATGATCCCAAATGAGAGACAAGTTATTTATACGCTGACTGAATAGGTGACCACCTGGCCACAGGTATCCACTGGGGTGCAAACCTGTATGGGATGAGAGTTGTTAAGGAGGCTGAGGAGGAG
>CAUYQU010084184.1:0-97420 GCA_963574635.1 Cheracebus regulus | reverse complement strand
TGTAGGGTTTCTGCTGAGAGATCTGCTGTGAGTCTGATGGGCTTCCCTTTGTGGGTAACCCGACCCTTCTCTCTGGCTGCCCTTAGCATTTTCTCCTTCATTTCAACCCTGGTGAATCTGATGATTATGTGTCTTGGGGTTCCTCTTCTTGAGGAATATCTTTGTGGTGTTCTCTGTATTTCCTGGACTTGAATATTGGCCTGCCTTGCTAGGTTGGGGAAGTTTTCCTGGATAATATCCTGAAGAGTATTTTTCAGCCTAATCTACGTTTGATAGGTGTACCTGAATGTGAGGAAGAGATTGAATCCAAGCTGGAAAATACTCTTCAGGATATTATCCAGGAAAACGTCCCCAACCTAGCAAGGCAGGCCAATATTCAAGTCCAGGGAATGGTGTTTTCTAGGGAACATGAACAGAGAAGGCGAAGGGGCCAAGAACAGAGTCCTGGGAACACCAAGGCTTAGTGGGGGAAGTGGAGGTGGGGTGGGGGGGCAAGAAGAGCCTCCCAAGAGGCAGAGGAGAGGCCAGAAGGGAGGATGAAAACCAGCTTCCAGAGGCCTCAGCCAGCAGCATGGGCCCTCCTGGGAAGGTGTGAAAGGCCAAGGCCCCACAACACATGGTGTAGCAGTGAGGCCTGGTCCAGGTGAGAACCGGGCATGGGGTTGGAAATCAGTTTGGGAGCGGCTTCAATCCAAATCATGACACCATAGGGGATCTCTCAGCCACTTGCAGGGGAAGAACCGGCCGGGATTGACCGGGGATTGGCCGGGTGGGGAGCTGGTGGGGAGCTGGTGGGGTCCTGCGGAAAGGGGAGGATGTGAACTTGGGCAGGTTTGAGGCCTGTAGATGCTGAGCAGGTGAAGGCAGGTTTCCAGATGGCGGCCGGTGGAGAGGAGGTAAGGGCCTTGTGGTCAGAGAGCACCCCTGCCAGGGCTCTGGGGATGACACCCCAGGGCATGTGTGAAACGGATTTAGGCTGCCAAGCGTTGTTCACTGTGCAGAGACTGCCATCACCAGAGCCGTGTCTAAAAGAATTTAGCCAGGCCTGGGTACGGAAAACAGAATAGAAAGGGGCTTGGAGAGACCAGTCCGGTTCACAGGAAAGAGCTGAGAGCCTGGATTCGGGCCCTCGTGGGTGCTGCTCTGGCTGCAGGATGGGGCGCGGGGGTAGTCTCTGGACAGAGGGTGGCACCGGGCTGGAGGAGGAGCGTTTTATGATGCGGACGGGGAAGAGTGGGGTCGGCCCAGGGCCGAGTCCAGGCTTCCCCCGCATCCTGACCTGTCTCCCGCACAGGACTCCTGGGCCCCCAAGAAGGAGCCGTACGCCCGGGAGATGCTGGCGATCTCCTTCATCTCGGCCGTCAACAGCAAACGCAAGAAGCGGCGGGAGGCGCGGGGGCTGGGCAGCAGCACGGACGACGACTCGGAGCAGGAGGCGCACAAGCCCGGGGCGGGGGCCACGGCGCCGGGGGCTCAGGAGCGGCCGCAGGGGCAGCTGCCGGGCACCGTCGCCCCCGAGGCACCCGGACGCCTCAGCCCCCCGGCGGCGCCCGAGGAGCGGCCGGCCGCGGACACCCGCTCCATAGTGTCGGGCTACTCCACCCTGTCCACCATGGACCGCAGCGTGTGCTCTGGCGCGGGCGGCCGGCGGGCAAGTGCGGGGGACGAGGCGGACGATGAGCGCAGCGAGCTGAGCCACGTGGAGACGGACACAGAGGGCGCGGGGCCTGGGGGGCGCCTGGCGCGCCGGCCGTCCTTCAGCTCTCACCACCTCATGCCCTGCGACACCCTGGCGCGCCGCCGCCTGGCCCGGGCCCGCCCTGACAGTGAGGGTGCGGGCCGGGGCGGTCCCAGTGCCCCGGAGCCGCCCGGCTCGGCGTCGTCCAGCAGCCAGGAGTCGCTGCGGCCCCCGGTGGCAGCGCTGGGCTCGCGGCCCTCGCGCATGGAGGCGCTGCGGCTGCGGCTCCGCGGCACGGCGGACGACATGCTTGCCGTGTGCATGCGGCGGCCGCTGTCGCCCGAGACCCGGCGGCGCCGGAGCAGCTGGCGCCGCCACACGGTGGTGGTGCAGAGCCCGCTGACCGACCTCAACGTCAACGAGTGGAAGGAGCTGGGTGGAGGGGGCCCCCCGGAACCTGCGGGCGCGCGGGCGCACAGTGACAACAAGGACTCCGGCCTCAGCAGCCTGGAGTCCACCAAGGCACGGGCTCCGTAGTCTGCGGCCTCGCTACCGCCCGTGCCAGGGGACCCGGGGGCTCTGCAGATCCAACCCCCACGCTGCTCGGCCGCCTCTCACCTGCATCAGTGTCTGTGATCCCCACCTCCCGTGCCACTTGGGCCCCACCCTTCCCCAGAGCCCCTTGGGAACCAGGAGGTTCCTCTGGCCTGCACCCACTCTTCTGTGGCCCCTGGGTGCATGGTGGGGTGGAGGGCGCCGCAGGCCGTGTCTCTAGTTTGTGTGCTGGAACTGGCAGGGGGTGGGCAGAGGAGAAGGTTGGAGCTGGACCAAGAGTGAACGGAAGGGGGTTCTGGAGAGGATGGGGGCTGCTGGGGTGGGGGTGGGGGTCTGTGTCCCTGTACACGTGCACCCAATGGGTCCTCCTGAGCCTTTCTGTGGCTGCACTTGGGGACCCTTGTGGACCATGGGTGTGGCTAGGGAACCCCTAAGTTTGAGACTAAGGAAAGATCCTGGGCGATGCTTTTTGCTGTTTTCCTCTGCCCTCCCACCTCATCAGCTCCTAAGTGGGGATGTGTGTGTGTCTGGGGAAAGGTGGTGTAGGATGCATATGTCCATGGGGGGAGGGGCTTGTGTGTGCAAGTGTGTGTGCAGTCACTGTCCCAAGGTGTTTCCAGTAGCAACTTCCGCCCCTCTACCCCCACCCCGGTCCCCACTTCGTCCCCCAGGGCTCCCTGCCTTTGGTGCACAAAGGATCCTGCCCTCCTCACTTGTCAGAGCCAGAGAAGGGGGCTGGGGCCACCCCCAGGCGGCAGGACCGAACCCCTCACCAGGGTTACTCTCCAACATCCTTTGGCCTGAGTCACCCCGAATGCTTTGACCAGAGCAGCTGCCTATTCTCCAGTTTGGGAATGGGGGGGTCCAGGGTCCCCCTTGCTGGTACCCCTCTTTTTGTTCTTCCATCTGTGCCTGTTCCTTCCACAACCCAGGCACACAGAAGCCCACCTTCTTCCCCTTAGGAGAGGGGATGGTCAACACCACTGGTGTCTCTGTCACTCACACACTGATTTATGGGGTGGGAGCTGGGCTGTTCCCGCAAGATGGACAGGATCCAGTGCCCTCTTCTCCCCACAGGTTGTAAATAGAGCTCCAATCACGAGGCCAGCCCCCACACACCCTCAGTCATTCCAGGGAAGCCCAGGTGGGTGATGAGCCTGCTGCCACATCTATCAGTCCTCTTGTTTTATGCAAAGATTTACTGTAGATTTCTTTCCCTCCCTCCCCCATCCTTTTATTGTAAATATTGTCTCTAAATGTGTAACATACTATAAAGAATTTATAAGGATTTTTAAAGATGTTTTGCTCATTTACAAAAGTGTTGTAACAGTGTTGGACAAAACCTCCCACCCCACGTCCGCATGGCACCTGTCACTGTGTCCTCGACACACCTCTCTGGCAACAACTAAACTTTCCTGCTTCTGAAAAGTCCTGTCTTAAAAGTACAGTCTATATCTTGGAAATAAATGGCCTTCCTTGAGGCATACGTCAGCTGTGTCACTTGTTGTGGAGGGAGAGGGTCAGGGCGGTGCTGGGAGACAGGTGCCTGGCCCGGGAAGGCGGGCAGTAGGGACTGGACCAAGCACTGGCAGGGTGGATGCACACTTCTTCCCGGCCACCTTTCTGGAAGTGTCCTGGGGTACTGGTCAATGACACAGGGACAGATATGAGTTGGAAGAGTATGTGGCCCTCATTGCTGTGGGAGGGTTCCAGGCACCTGCTCTCTGGATTCCTACAGAGCCCAGGCAGGTGCAGAGGCACCTTCTCAGGCCGACCTGGAGCTTCACAATGGTTCCAGCAGTCCTGCCCCACAGACAGGAGGCTTGGGCCAGCTGTTCGAGGTAAGTTTATGTCCAGAGAAAGGACACAGGGATGGGGTAACAAGCCCACTGAGCCGCCACCTCCGGACTGTAGTAGACTGAGTGAGAATGGATCAAAACCCTGTGTTCTCCTTCAAAAATAAAGGAGGAATAGACCTGGCACGGTGGCTCATGCCTGTAATCCCAGCACGTTGGTAGGCTGAAGCAGGGAGATCCTGAGACCAGGAGTTTGAGACCAGCCTAGCCAACATGGTAAATGAAACCCCATCTCTACTAAAAATACAAAAACTAGCTGGATGTGGTGTTGCACACCTGTAGTCCCAGCTACTTGGGAGGCTGAGACAGGAGAATTGCTTGAACCTGGTAGGTGGAGGTTGCAGTGAGCCGAGATTGCATCACTGCACTCCAGCCTGGGTGAGAGTGAGATTCTGTCTCAAACAGGAATGAAGATGGCTGGGTGGGGTGGTTCACGCCTGTAATCCCAGCACTTTGGGAGGCCGAGGCAGGTGGATCACCTGAGGTCATGAGTTCGAGACAGGCTGGCCAACATGGTGAAACCCATCTCTACTAAAAATACAAAAATTAGCCAGGCGTGGTGGTGCATGCCCGTAATCCCAGCTACTTGGGAGGCTGAGTCAGGAGAATCTCTTGAACCCAGGAGGCAGAGGTTGCGGTGAGCTGAGATTGTGCCACTGCACTCCAGCCTGGTGACAGAGCAAGACTCTGTCTCAAAAAATAAATAAAAGAGCCAGTTTATGAGGAAGATAAAATGATTCTAAACATATATACTCCTAACAGAGCCCAAAATACATGAAGCAAAAACTAATGAAACTGTAGGGAACTGAACTGAACTAGACCATTCAGTGTAATAGTTGGAGACTTCAATATCCCACTTTTTTCTTTTTTTTTGAGATGGAGTTTTGCTCTGTCACCCAGACTGGAGTGCAATGGCACAATCTTGACTCACTGCAGCCTCCTTCTCCTGGATTCAAAGGATTCTCCTGCCTCAACCTCCCAAGTAGCTGTTATTACAGGTGCCCACGACCACACCAGGCTAATTTTTGTGTTTTTAGTAGAGACAGGGTTTCTTCATGTTGGCCAGGCTGGTCTCGAACTCCTGACCTCAGGTGATCCACCCACCTCGGCCTCCCAAAGTGCTAGGATTACAGGCGTGAGCCACCGTGCCTGGCCAATACTCCACTTTCAATAATGGATGAAACAATGAGGCAGAAGATCAACAAGGAAGTAGAAACCTTGAACAACACTGAAAACCAAGACCTGACAGATGTCGAATTATTCCACCCAACAGCAGCAGAATACACACTCTTCTCAAGTAAACATGACGCAGTCATTAGGATAGAATATATACTAGGCCTTCAAACAAGCCTCAATAAATAGAAAAGGATCGAAATTACATAAAGTCTGTTTTCCAACTGCATTGGAATTAAATTAGAAAATGACAACCTAGGAAATTAACAAATATGTAGAATTATTTTTTTTTTTTTCTGAGACAGGTCTTGCTCTGTCGCCCAGGCTGAAGTGCAGTGGTCTGATCTCGGCTCACTGCAGCCTCCACCTCCCAGGTTCAAGCGATTCTCATGCCTCAGCCTCTTGAGCAGCTGGGACTACAGGAGTGTATCACCATGCCTGGCTAATTTTTGTATTTTTAACAGAGATGAGGTTTCACCATGTTGCCCAGGCTGGTCTTGAACTACTGACCTCCAGTGATCTGCCTGCCTCCGCCTCCCAAATTGCTGGGATTACAGGTGTGAGCCACCACACCCAGCTAGAAATATGTAGAAAATTTAAAATATGCTCCTAAATAATCAGTGAGTCAAAGATGAAATTACAGGGGAAATTATAAAATATCTTGAGATGTGTGGAAGCTAAAATACAACATATAGGATGCAGTGAAAGCAGTGCATAGAGAGAAATTTATAACTATTCCTGTCAATATTAGAAAAGAGGAAAGATTTCTAATAACCTAAACTTCCACCTTAAGAAACTAGAAAAAGAAGAGCAAGCTAAACCAAAAGCAAGCCAAAGGAAGGAAATAAAGGTAAGAACAAAAATAAATGAAATAGAAAATAGAAATAAATAGAGAAAATCAGTAAAACCAAATTTTTTTTCTTGGAAAAGATCAACAAATTGACAACTGTTTAGCTACACAGACCAAGAAAAAGGGAGAAGACTCAAATTGCTACAGCAGGCATGAAAAGGGAGCTATTAATACTTATAAAAAGTAAAGGGGGGCCGGGTGCAGTGGCTCTTGCCTGTAATTCCAGTACTTTGGGAGGCCAAGGTGGGTGGATCATTTGAGGTCAGGAGTTCAAGATCAGCCTGGCCAACATGGTGAACCCTCCTCTCTACTAAAAAACAAAAAACAAAAATGAGCCAGGTGTGGTGGCGGGCACGTGTAATCCCACCTATTCAGGAGGCTGAGGCAGGAGAATTGCTTGAACCTGGGAGGCAGAGGTTGCAGTGAGCTGAGATTGCACCACTGAATTCTGCTTGGAAGACAGAGCAAGAGTCCATCTCAAAAAATAAATAAATAAATAAATAAAAATAAAGGGATAATAAGGGAGCACTGTGAACAACTGCATGCCAGCAAGTTAAATAAATAGAAGAAATGAAAAAGATTCATAGAAAGACATGAATTACCAAAACTGACTTGAGAAGGAGAACTCATAAATAATTTGAACAGACTTACAACATGGAAAAAGATTCAATTAGTCATTTAAAAACTTTCAACACAGAGAATTCCAGACCCAGATGGCTTCACTGGTGATTTCTACCAAACGCTTAAAGAAAAATTAATACAAATCCCTCACAAATCTTTTTTTTTTTTTTTTTTTTTTTTAAAAAGGAAGGAACTGTGAAGCCAGTATTACCCTGATGCCAAAGCTAGATGAAGATATCACAAGAAAACTACAGAGCAATATCCCTTGTGGCTACAGAAACAAAAGTCCTCCACAAGATGCCAGCAAACTGGCTGGGTGCAATGACTCACACCTGTAATCCCAGCACTTTGGGAGGCTGAGGCAGGTGGACCACTTGAGGCCAGGAGTTGGAGACCAGCCTGGTCAACATGGCAAAACCCTGTCTCTACTATTAATAAAAATACAAAAATTAGCTGGGTATGGTGGCGCACACCTGTAATCCTAGCTACTCTGGTGGCTGAGGCGCGAGAATTGCCTGAACCTGGGTGGCAGAGGTTACAACGAGCCGAGATCACACTACTGCCCTCCAGCCTGGAAGACGGAGCAAGACTCTGTCTCAGGACACCAACAAAAAGATACCAGCAAACCAAATCAAGAAACATATAAAAAAGATTATACACCATGACCAAGTGGGATTTATCCCAGGAATACAAGGTTGGTTTAATATTTGAAAATTGATGAAACACATGAAATTGAGAGAATAAAGAATAAAAATTTCATGATCATCTTGACAGATGCTGAAAAAACAAGCGACAAAATCCAACGCTCTTTTATGATTAAAAAACTTAACCAACTAGGATGGTTGGTTAGGAAGAGAAGGAAAGAGAAGGAAGAGAAGGAAACTTCCTTAACCTGATAAACATCTATGAAAAAATCTGTAGCCAGACCAGGCAGGGTGGCTCATGCCTATAATCCTAGTGATTTGGGAGGTTGAAGTGGGAGGATTGCTTGAGCCCAGGAGGTTTGAGATCAGCCTGGGCAACATGGTGAAACCCCATCTCTACAAAAAAAAAATACGAAAACTAGCCAGGTATGGTGATTCATGCCTGCAGTCCCAGCTACTTGGGAGGCTGAAGTGGGAGGATTGCCGGAGTCCAGATCTAGTTTCCTGGGCTCAAGCAGTCCTCCCACTTCAACCTCCCAAGTAGCTGGGACTATGACTGAGCCGTGACTGAGCAACTGCACTCCAGCCAGGGTGACAGAGGGAGACCCTGTCTCAAAATTAAAAAAAAAAAAAATGAAAACAAAAACTACAGCGAATATTGCATTTCATGCTATTGATTAACAAACAGAGCCTTCCCTCTAAGATCAGGAAAAAGACAAGATATCCACTCTTTCCACTTCTATTCAACATTGTACTGGGAGTTTTAGCCTAGGCAATTAGGCAAGAAGAAATAAAAGCCATCCACTTTGGAAAGGAAGATATAAAACTATATTTACAGATGACATGAGATTGTATATAGAAAATTCTAAGGAATCCACTAAATAGGAAACTGCAAGTGGCCTCAAATAGCAAAAACAATATTTAAAAACAAAGTAGGCCTGGTGGCATAAGGCTGGATATATAGACCTATGGAACAGAATTGAGTCCAGAAATAAACCCAAACATTTATGGTCAACTGATACATACTTTTTACATCCATGGTACACACTGGATGTCAATTTGATTTTTGACATCATTACCAAGACCATTCAATGGGGCAAGGTAAAGAATGGTTCTGGGGCAACTGGCTAACCAAATGCACAAGAATGAAATTGGTCCACTAGCTCTATCTACAAAATCAACTCACAAGAGATCATAGACTTTAATATCAAAGCTAAAACTCCAAAACTCTTAGCAAAAAAACATAAGGTAAATCTTCACAGCCTTGAATGTGATAATGGATTCTTTGAATTGGCACCAAAAGCAGGAACAATGGAAGAAAAAACAGAAAATTTAAAACTGTACATCACGGGACAGCATCATGAATGTGAGAAGAAGCCAGGCCAGTGGCTCATGGCTGTAATCCCAGCACTTTGGGAGGCTGAGGCGGGCAGATCCCTTGAACCCAGGAGTTCGAGATTAGCCTGGCCAACATGGTGAAACCTGTCTCTACTGAAAATACAAAAATTAGCTGGGCATGGTGGCACACACCTGTAATCCCAGCACTTTTGGATGCCGACTTAAAGACCAATATAGCAGGACCCCCCTCTCTACCAAAAAAAGTTTTTTCTCCTTTTTTTTTTATTTTCTGAGAGAGTCTCACTCTGTTACCCAGGCTGGACTGCAGTGGCATGATCTTGGCTCCCTGCAACCTCCACCTCCCAGGTTAGAGTGATTCTTCTGCCTCAGCCTCCCAAGTAGCTGGGATTACATGCGTCCCCACCACCACACCCGGCTAATTTTTGTATTTTTAGTAGAGATGAGGTTTCACCATGTTGGCCAGGCTGGTCTCGATCTCCTGACCTCAAGTGATCTGCCCGTCTCAGCCTCCCAAAGTGCTAGGATTATAGGCATGAGCCACTGCGCTCAGTCGGGCATAGTGGTGAATGCCTGTAGTCCCAGCTACTTGGGAGGCTGAGGTGAGAGGATCTCCTAGCTGTAACACCAAAAACACAAGCTATAAAAGAAAAAAATTGATAGATTGGATTTCATAAAAATTAAAAACTGTGTGTGTCAAAGGATATTATCAAGAAAGAGGGCTGGGCGCAGTGCTCACGCCTGTAATCCCAGCCATTTGGGAGGCCGAGGCGGTCAGATCACCTGAGGTCAGAAGTTCGAGACCAGCCTGGCCAACAAGGTGAAACCCCGTCTGACTAAAAATAACAAAAAAAATTAGCCAGCCGTGGTGGCAGTGGCCTGTAATCCCAGCTACTTGGGAGGCTGAGGCAGGAGAACTGCTTGAACCCAGGAGGTGGAGGTTGCAGTAAGATGAGATTGTGCCATTGCACTCCAGCCTAGGTGACAGAGCGAGATTCTGTCTCAAAAAAAAAAAAAAAAAGTGAAAAAAACCATTGAATGGAAGAAAACAGTTTTTGTTTTTTGTTTTGAGGCAGGGACTCACTCTGTGGCTTTAGTTAGGATGTAGTGATATGATGATTATGATGATGGCTCACTGTAACCTTGACCTCCTGGGCTCAAGTGATCCTCCTGAGCCAGGACTAAAGGCATGCACCACCACACCCAGCAGGAGAAAACATTTGCAAATCATATATTTGACAAGGGACTCATACCTAGAATATATAAAGAACAAAAATTCAACAATAAAAAGACAACCCAATTTAAATAAAAATGAGCAAAGGATCTGAAGACATTTATCCAAAGAAGATATGCAAATAGCTATTAAATACATGAAAAGATTTTCAGCATCAGTAGTCATCAGGGGAATACAAATCAAAACCACAACAAGCTACCTCTTCATATACATTAGGGTGGCTGAGGTAAAAAGATAGACAATAACAAGTGTTGGCAAGAATGTGGATAAATTAGAATGCTTATTATGTGGCTGGTGTGGCAGCCACTTTGGAAAACAGTTTGGCAGTTCCTCAAAATGTTAAACCTAGTGCTACAGTAAAACCCAGCTGTTCTGTTCCTTGGGATATACTCAAGAGAGCTGAGACATATGTCAACACATTAAAAAAAAATTGTACACGAATGTTCATGTACTAACAACCTGAATATCCATCAACTGATGAATAGATAAGTAAAATACGATATATCCATACAAGAAAAAATGATTCAGGCTGGGCATGGTGGCTCACACCTGTAATCCCAGCACTTTGTGAGGCCAAGGTGGGTGGACCACTGGAGGTCAAGCGTTCAAGACCAACCTGACCAACATGATGAAACCCTGTCTCCACTAAAGATACAAAACTTAGCTGGGCCTGGTGGCGCACACTCGTAGTCCCAGCTACTCAGGAGGGTAAGACAGGAGACTCGCTTGAGCACAGGAGGCAGAGGTTGCAGTGAGCCGAGATCACGCCATTGCACTCCAGCCTGGGCAACAGAGAGACACTCTGTCAAAAAAAATTACTGAGGTAAGAGATGGGACTCAACTCCAGAGTCAGCTGTTAGACACTGGACCAAATTGAGAACTAGCTAAAACAAGGATGGAGTGAAAGCAGTTCTCCATAAGACGCACTCACCAGTACAGCATGTCAGTTTACCATTGCCATGGCAACACTCAGAAGTTACCACCACTTTCCATGGCAACGACCCAATGGCCCAAAAGTTACCAACCTTTTCCTGGAAATATCTGCATAATCTATCCCTTAATTTGCATACATTTAAAAGAAGGGTATAAATATGAGGGCAGACCTGCCTCCAAGCTGCTACTCTGAGCACTCTGACTATGGGGTACCCCTGCTGTGCAAGGAACAGCCCTCTGCTGCTGTACACTGCTGCTTCAGTAAAAGTTGCTAACACGACTAGCTCACCCTTGAATTATTTCCTGGACAAAGCCAAGAATCCTCCCCTGCTAAATCCCAATTTGGGGACCTGCCTGCTCTGGATCAGTACTGATACATTCTACAATATAGATGAATTTCAAAAACATTATGCTAGAAAGAAGGCTCACAGAAGACTACATGTGGTATAATTCCATTTGTGGGAAGTGTCTGCAGTGGGAAAACCCATACAGACAGAAAGTAAATGACTAACTACCTAGGGCTGCAGGCTGGGGTGAGGAGGCTGGTGGCAGAGAGGAGGTGCCGGAACAGGGAATGACTGCCAAGGGGTCAGGGTTTGAGGAGCTGAAAGAATCTAAAATTAGATTGTGGCGATGGTCACATATATCTGTGAATATACTAACAATGACCGAACTGTAGACTTTAAATGGGTGCATTTTGTGGCATGTGAAATATATCTCAATAAAGCCATAACAGGCTGAGTATGGTGGCTCATGTCTGTAATCCTGGCACTTTGGGAGGTGGAACAGGAAGATCACGTGAGCCCAGTAGTTTGAGACCAGCCTGGGCAATATAATGAGACCTCGGCTCTACAAAAAAACAAAATTGACCAGGCATGGTTGTACATAGCTATAGTCCTAGCTACTCTGGAGGCTGAGGTGGAGGGTTTGCTTGAATCCAGGAGGCCGAGGCTGCAGTGAGCCGAGATAGTCCACTGCATTCTGACCCTGGTGACAGAGAAGACCCTGTCTTGAAAAAATAAAAAATTTTAAAAAGGTGTAACAGGCCAGGCATGGTGGCTCACGCCTGTAATCCCAGCATTTTGGGAGGCTGAGGCAGACAGATCACTTGAGGTTAGGAGTTCAAGACCAGGCTGGCCCACATGGCGAAACCTCGTCTCTACTAAAAATACAATAATTAGCTGGGCATGGTGAGTTCAAGACCAGCCTGGCCTATAGTCCCACCTACTCAGGAGGCTGAGGCAGAACAATCACTTGAATCCAGGAGGTGGAGGTTGCAGTGAACTGAGATTGGGCCACCGCCCTCCAGCCTGGGCAGCAGAATAAGATTCTGTCTCAAAAAAAAAAAAAAAAAAAAAAAAAAAAGGCCATACAAACAATAACAAACTGTGCTCTGAAACTTGCTCTAGGCCAGACTTGCCGGCTCACGCCTATAATTCCAACACTTTGGGAGGCTATGCAGGAGGATCACTTGAGCCTAGGAGTTCAAGACCAGCCTTGGCAACTGTGTCTCTACAAAAATTGAAAACTTAGCCAGGGGTTGTGACTCGTACCTGTAGTCCCAGCTACTCAAGAGGCTGGGACCAGAGGATCACTTGTGCCCAGGAGTTTGAGGTTGCAGTGAGCTATGATGGCACCACTGCACTCCAGTGTGGGTCACAGAGCAAGACCTGGTCTCGAAAAAATAAGATAAATACTCTAAAACTTCCTCTACCTATCCAGTGGGGTGTGATATATTTCATAGGAAACATTTCTTTGGGAAAACTTCAAATCAATCAGGGTTTAAGTGAAAGCAGTAGAGATTTTTCCCTGTCCTTCTAGTATGGGCATGGAGAGGTAGCATGACTGTCACCCTGAACTAAAGCAGAGGCTAGGGTTTTGAGTGAAGATTTCTGGAAGACAAAGAGTGGGGAGGGAGGGAGGCCTCTGCCAGGTGTGCCATTACGAGTGGCATCAGCCAGCACCAGTGAGCTTTGAGGGAGCCTGTTCCCAGTTACGGGGCACAGATGCCACCAGCCCCAGGCCCCCATCCTGTAGGTCGTGCTCTGTCACACTGTGAGCTCAGGGACCACTTAAGCCACTCAGTGATCAAACAATCAGAAAATGCCCAGGGGGCCCGGAGAGGATGTAGACAGTGAGGGAGAAAAGCCGAGGGCTTCCCCAGACCACTACGTGTCAAGTAGCCCCTGCCTCCTCTCCATCAGGAACCTGAGCTCTGAAGCCGGCCAAATCTCACTCAAATCTTGGCTGCAGTCAGCCTTCTCCACCAGTAGCATAGAGGTAATAATACCTATTGTCTGGGTTGTTAGAAGATTAAATGACACTCCATAAATTAGTATTGTAAAACATAAGGCATGGCGACTGGGAAGGGTAAGTCCCGGATTTTTCAGTTTTGAGACAGGGTCTTGCTCTGTCACCCAGCCTGGAGCGCAGTGGCACAATCACAGATCACTGCAGCATCAGCCTCCCCAGCTCAACCAGTTCTCCCACCTCAGCCTCCAGAGTAGCTGGGACTACAGGCACCCACCACCACGTCTTGCTAATTCTTGTATTTTTTGTAGAGATGGGGTTTTGCCACATTGGTCTCCAACCCCCGAGCTCAAGTGATCTGCCTGCCTCGGCCTCCCAAAGTGCTAGGATGACAGGCGTGAGCCACCTTGCTCAACCAAGTCCTGGATTTCAATTCTGGCTCCATCACTCTGAAGCTACAAAGTCTCTGATACACATTTTCCCCTTCCGTCGGCCATTGGGTTGTTAGGCTTGCGTGAGTCTAGGCAGCACAGCTGTCATCTGCACGTGGCACATCCTAAATAATCACTCTGCTTTCACCCCTGCCTCCTTGTGGAAACAAGGCAGCCAAAGGTAACTTTTTAAAGAGAGTCTTGCTCTCTCCCCCAGGCTGAAGTGCAGTGGTACGATCTTAGCTCACTGCAATCTCCGCTTCCCAGGAGTCAAGCGATTCTCCTGCGTAAACCTCTGGGATTACAGGCACCTGTCACCATGCCCAGCCAATTTTTGTATTTTTAGTAGAGACGGGGTTTCACCATGTTGGCCAGGCTGGTCCTGAACTTCTGGCCTCAGGTGATCCATCCCGCCTCGGTCTCCCAAAGTGCTGGGATTACAGGCGTGAGCCACTGCGCCCGGCCCACTCTGAGACAACTTCTGAAACAACATGTCAGTTCACAACACTTTCCCCCCAATGTTTCCCATGGCACCTTCCTTCCCACAGCCGATAAGGCCTCACGTGAGGTGCTTCTGCCCACTACACTGCGCTTTCCCTGCCTCACCCTTCTTGGGTTTCCAACATTTTCCAGAACCCACAGATTACGTCCCACCCAGGGCCTTGTGCCTGGGACCCTCAGCCACCAGCACCCCCAAAGCCCACTCCTCACCCACAAGGTCTCCCCTCAGATGCGACCAACCTGCTACTCCCCACCACACCTGCCGCAGGTCTCTTTCCCATGCCCTCTTGGCGCCTGCCTTGGTTGAGCTCAGGTGTCTGTGTTCTGTCTGCTGGCTGTCCAGGCGGCTCCCCTGCCAGACACAGCCCCAGCCCCAAGGAGCAGACCCTGGAGAGGCAGCTGACGGGTGAACGAGTGCCAGCCTCCTTCCGAGTGGGCGGTGGATGTTTCCTTTTGTTACTTGATCTTGAACTGTCAGTGAGTGCGGCGATTCTGAGCGGGGATTTTTGGCTCCTCTCTGTTTTTTTGGGAATAGGATGGCAGAGAGAAGGCAAGATCTGCTGACATTCTAAAAAGGACGTAGGGATGGGCTATGGACAGGGTGGGGACTGGCTTTCTGTGAGTCTCAAGGACTGGTGGGCTTTGGTGGGTGGGTGACTCACAGAGACGCAGTCCCTGCAGACAGTAGGCAGGTTGCTGTCCTCTATCTCCAGAGAGGCCTTTAGGAGAAGAAAGGGCAGCTGGGACCACTGTGATGACTGGAAGATTGTGGCTCCAGACACAGATATTACCTTCAGGGATGGAAGTGAAGTGACACTGAGGGGGGAAGAGATTCAGTAACATGGCAGCCCTCAACCACGCAGAACAGCTGGCAGGGCAGCCTCAGGGATGCTTCGAACATGCTGGAACAGTGGCATGGCCTTCAGAATTCCAGGAAAGCCTGTAAAACCCACTCCATGGTGCTGTGTGTGCAGCAGGTGCTGCTCTGCTGTGGCTGTTTGCACGTGTGTGTATGTACTAAAGCAGAGGTGTCAAATGCATTTTGTACTGTGACCGCTTTACAGGCTCGGAAGCTGCTGCGCTGGAGATGGGCGTGACGGGCGCAGTGGCTCACACCTGTAATCCCAGCACTTTGAGAGGCCGAGGCTGGTGGATCACTTGAGCTCAGGAGTTCGAGACCAGCCTGGGCAACATGGCGATACCTTGTCTCTACAAAAAATACAAAAAAGTGTAGCCAGGTGTGGTGGCTGGCACCTGTAGTCTCAGCTACTTGGGATCCTGAGGTGGGAAGATCACTGGAGCCCAGGGGAGTTGAGACTATAGTGAGCTGTGATCACACACTCCAGCCTGGGTGACAGTGAGACTCCCTCCCCCCAGAAAAGAAAGATGAGTGGACCCTACCAAGGGTCACCCCACCCAAAGGACAGGAGGCTGAGACCCAGTTCAGGGGACTGCTGGATGTCATCAGCCCTGCTTGGTTTTGGGGGTAACCACTGGCTTTGGTGTCAGGCAGAGCTGGATTCAAACTCACTGGTTTGTCTGTAGCCACCAGTTGTATGATCCTGGGTCAGATGCCCAGATCGCTGAGCTCTGTCATTTGCCCGAGTAGGTGGTGCCCACAGCTACCTCACCAATGGTCGTGAGGATTAGGCAGGGCATCTCCTGGAGTGCCAAGCCGAAAGCTGGTTTTTCGTTTTGTTTTTGTTTTTTTGAGATAGGGTCTCTCTCTGTCGCCCAGGCTGGAGTGCAGTGGCGCAATCTCGGCTCACTGCAACCTCCACCTCCTGGGTTTAAGCAATTCTCATGCCTTAGCCACCCAAGTAGCTGGGACTACAGGTGCCCGCCACCATGCCCGGATAGTCCCAGAGGCCCTGTTCTGTCCTCCCCTTCATGCCCTGTCGGCTGAAGGGTCAGGGCCAATGGCTGCCAGGGATTCCCCACCTGCCACCCTACCCATTCCAGCACCTTCCAGACCCTCCAGGGTGAAGCTGAGAAATAATGAGACATCAGGCTGTAGGAAGGAGATCCAGGAGAGGAAAAAGAAACAAGTTTTATTAAAGCCCCAAACATTTGGCTAGAAAAACTGAAAAGGAAAGAGAGCAGGGAGGTGAGGAGAAGAAAAAAGGACATTAAAAAAGAGACAGAGAAAACACAGCAACCCTTTTCCATTTAGAAATTGTCAAGTTACACCGACAGAGGTCACAGAATATCCACAGAAGCCATCACTGCTACACCAATACGGGCCCTACAGGGTGGATGGGGCAGGGTGTGGAGCCGGGGCTCACCCCAGCGGGTGCCCCCTGGGGACCCCACTCAGAGCCTCAGGCCTGAGGCTCCAGGGGAAACAGCTTATTGTGGAAGGGCAGGAGAGAAACCCCCCATGCGAGTAACACAGCACAGTGGGTGGGAGCTGAGAAGATCAGGTACAGGGGTCCCCCGGGACGTCTTCATTTTCTCTTGGTCAAGCACACACTGATGGACAGAGAAGCGAGGCGCATGCAGCTGGGGGCACTGACGTGCTGTGGGCTGTGAGAGGGCCAGCGGGGACCGGGGCTCGGGAAGGGAGCCGGAGCCAGCAGTGCAGGGATGATGGAACACACGTGAGCACACGTGAACACACGCACAGAGGCACACCCACACGCCTGGGTCTGCACCAGCACACATACGTGCACACACACACTGGCAGACACAGATCACATGCACCTCTATGTACGAGCCTCTGTCTACATGTATGTGGCCCACGCACAGGTCTCCAGCGCTAGGCGTGTCTGCACACACATCACACGTGTTCTCACAAAGCTCCTCTCACGCTAACATGCAGGTAGGCACGTGCCAATGCCCAAACAGGTTACATGCACCGATGTGCACATGCCTCCCCCCACACGAGTGCTCGGCCACGCCTGCTAATGCAGGCCCCATGCATCTGCACACACGCAGGCTGCACATGATTCCACATGGGTGCCTCCCAGCCCATAAACGTGCCGAAACCAAAGGGAAAGATGCAAACCCACTGGGCTTCCCCCGAGCAGGTGGGGCGGGGCGCGTGGCTCCCTCCTTCTGCCCCTTCATGGATGGACACTGCCCCCCCACCTCCCCTACAAAGGTACATTCAACTCAGGACAATGACGGTGGGGCACACATTCCAGTCACAGGGCTGAGGGTGGGAGCTGCGGGCAAGCGAAGTAGCAAGCAGAGTAATGAGTGGAGGGAGGAGGGGCACCCCCCCCTCCAAGCCAGGGGGTCTCTGTACAGCCAAATCAAACCAGACCATTTCACCGGGACCACAGAAGCCAGGCCGACGTGCCCGCCCCCCAGCCCCCCTCCCCCGCCAAAACAGCGGCCAGGGAGAGAGTGCCGTGGTTTTTTTTTCTTTTTTAAATATTTATATATATTTATATTACGTATATTATATATATAATATGTAAATATATTTTTAAAACAATATAAAATGTTAAGACACTTCACTTAAATGTAAAGAGTTGCCTGCAATTAAAAGTAATTGCATCATTTATGAGGTCCTTTTTTTCCTATTTTCCAGGGTTTTTTTTTTTTTTCAGGAGGGATTTTTTTTTTTTCCTCTTTTGTTATTTTTCAAAAAGGCTTGCTCGCCTTGGTACAAAAATGATCCAAAGCTAGAAACAAGGATGAACCAACAAAGGCAAAAAAAAAAAAAAAGGAAAAAAAAGAAATGAAGAAACACAACCCGTTTCCCCTCCCCCCCAGACCTTCAACAGCTCCCCGCTCCCCATGCTTGGCCCTTCCCAGCCAGGCCCCAGGGACTGGGGCTCTGCCTCCCTGGCTCCTCCTTTCTGTGCTTGCTGGGGGGACCAACTCCAGTCCCTCCCCTGTGCTTGCTTCGCTTTGTGCTCCAAGCAGGACTCCCGCCACCAGGGACCCCGCTCCTCCTCCACCTCCACCCACCATCTCCCTACTGGCTCCTCCCTGTGCCCTCTTGGGGGCCAGGAGTGAGAACCAGAATTGGCCTCTCTCTGGCTCCCCAAGACCTGGCCAAAAGCCAGGTGGCACTGCCAACCGCCTCTGCAGGGCAGGCTGGTGTCCACAGGCCGGGAGCGCTGACTGGATAGTCAGGCCTCAGGGACCTTCAGACATCTCACCAGGGTCACCAGAGCCCCACTGAAAAACTACATCTCACCCGTTCCCAGAAAACCCTCAGATCACAAAGAGGACGCCTGAAGGTCAAGTCACCCCTCCTTCAGGTCCCAGTTGTCTTCACTGCTCCCTGTCAAGCCCCTGACTCTCCCACTCCCGCCAAACCAGACCCTTCCCCAACCTGCGGGCCACAAAACCTGGTTTTCTAGGTCCCTCATTCTTGCCCGCCCCACCCCCCTTAAATAAGTTAATGCCATTTAAAGTGCTAAATCAGGAAAATAAAAGTACCAAATACCCGTCTGGGGTGCCCTCTCCCAAGGCAGTGTCCCCGATGTCCAGCTGTCCTTGTGACCCACCCTTCACAGCCAGCGGTCCAAAGGGCCTCTGTCCTCCACGCCGCACAGGACGGCGAGACCCAGGAGGCCAGCACCTCCCCAGGGACACAGACTCCATGACCGACCTCACACCCACCCTGAGGCCTCTCAAGCTCCAGCCCCGCCTCCAGCCCATCCCTCTCGACTTCAGGCCCACCAGGGTGTGAGTAGGAGGGCACAGAGCAGCCACAGAGGTCACAGTCTTGTCCAAGCTGGGACAGGGAGTGGGGCGTCTCCAAGGCCAGTCTCCCTGCTCCCCTCTCTCCGGCCTGATGTAGGGGTTGGTCCGATGTCCCCGAGTTCCTCCAGGTAGGTACCAAGAAAGGGGAGAGGGTCTCCCACGGCTCCCAGTCTCCGTGGCTCAGAGTTTGTTTGGAGTATTCTTGGGAAGTGAGGGGAAGGCGGGAAGGGGGGGCAGGAGCTTCAGGATGGACTCGGAGCGGGGAGAGTGGTGAAAGAAGAGGGAGAGACGTGACAGGTGCAGCCGATGAGAGGCCAGCTGGGAACCAGCAAGGAAGGTGGTGTGTTTGGTTTTTAGTTTTACTGTTTAAAAAAAGATAATTAAAAGTCAACTGCTAAAAAAAAAAAAAAAAAAAAAACCAAAAACACCAACAGAGGATGGTAGAGGAGCTGGGGAGGGCTGCCCCTCCTCTGCAGGGCACACCCCTGGGGGTCTGGAGAGTGGGGTGGGGCAGAGATGAAGGGAAGATGGGAGAAATGGCGGGAGTGAGCGAGGGGAGAGGCGAGGTGGCGGGTGAGGGGCTTCTAGAAGGAGATGGAAGAATTCCTTGCCCCAAAGGAAGTCAATACGGGGATAGAGGTTCTGGAAGCCGAGGGCTTTTCTGAGACTGGGCTCGAGGTCTCATTCGACCCGCTCATCTCTTTAGATGGTTTAGTGGCCTGGAACAAAAACAGGGGTCAGGGGTCAGAGAGCGGAAGGGAGCACCTCCATGCTGGCCCCCAGCTGACATTTTAAAAGTGGAAAACCTCCACAAATCCAAGGAAATTAACTGCAAAAGGAAGAAGCCAGAGGGGCATCTGGAGAGAGGGGTCCCCTGAATGGGGAGGGGCGGGGGTAGAAACAGGGTGTGGGGAGGGAGCAAGAGGTGGGACAAAGGGCCTGGGCGGTCAGAGCCGGAGGGCAGGTCCACAGTTACTGAGAGCAGAGAGAGAAGCAGAGTGACCAGAGAAGCGCAGGAGAGGCCGCGCCCAGGCCAGGCAGACGGGAGATGGGGGTGAGGGAGGGCAGGGGAGGGGAGGAAGAAGAAGTGAGACGTTAGCTGCCACAGGGACACACGGCCTCTGGGGGAGGAGGACAGGGTGGGGAAAGGCTCCTAGTCCCAACTGGCCTGCCGCATGGCCAGGGCCCCTTCCAACCTCATCCTGGTGGCAACAGAGGAGGGGGCTTATCCTCCCAGTTGGGAATAAACACTACAAAGACCCCCCCAACCACCTGGAAATCTGGGAAGATACTACCGCATAGCCTCCCGCCCAGTGCAGGGAGCGCCGATGCAGCCCCACGAATGCTCCTGGTCACCCCAGTTGGTCACAGAGGCTACTCCCTCATGACTCGCCTGCCCTCACTGGTCAGCTCTGGTGGTCAGAACTGGCCCCTCAGCCTCCTCCCACCTTCGGTGGACCCCTACATCAGGCCGTGTCTCTACCAGTCCCAGAGGCTCAGCCTCTAGAGCTGCGGTCTCCAAAGTGTGGTTTGAGAGCCACGTGCATCAACTCATCACCTCCAGAGGACAGACCCCCTGTGGCATACATAATGAGTGCAGATTCCTGGGCTCCCCTCCAGAATCGTCTCTTGTGTGGGCTCCTGAATGTGCATTTTCAGCAGGCACCCACGTGATTCTGCTATACCCTTACCTTTGAGATCCACTGGGTTAGGGCTACACGGACCCTGATCTCTCCCCGTAATTGTATTCACTGTTCCTCCTGGCCTTGCTTAGCTACTAGTGTGAGAACTGAACCACACTGATTTTAAAAAAGATCCAAAAGATGAGACGGGTGCTGTGGGGAGTCACCAGAGACCACCCTGAGGTTAGGTCTGGGCAGGGTCGTTCACTTCTGTATTATCACCCTGCTGCCAGGGGGTTCAGAGGCCTTGCAGCAGAGAAGACAGCAGCTGAGGCAAGCCCTGCCTCCAGCAGCCTGCCTGGCTCACGGTAAAGAACCAACCCTGACTGCAGTCACCATTTCTTCTTCCACAGGTGCGCAAATGGCTGGTTCCGAGATTCGCCTGGGTTTTGCTCACCACAGTGTAGTTTGCTGTCTACATTTCCCTTTTATGCAAATCAAAACAAGGGCCAGGTGTGATGGCTCACACCTGTAATCCCTGCACTTTAGGAGGCTGAGGCTGGAGGACTGCTTGAGCCTAGGAAGTCAAGACCAGCCTGGACAACATGGCGAGACCTTGTCTCTACTAAAAAAAAAAAATTTTTTTTATATAGCTGAGTGTGATGGTGTGTGCCTGTGGTTCCAGCTTCTCTGGAGGCAGAGGTGGAAGGACTGCCTGAGCCCAGGAGGTGGAAGTGACAGTGAGCTGTGATCACACCACTGCACTCCAGCCTGGGTGACAGAGTAAGACCCTTTCTCAAAAATAATAATAATAAAAATGACAACAGGACCAAATGCAAAGAAACAGGTCCTAATATCCTCAAGCTGCTGAATTCGCCAACCCTGGAATCTCCCTGTTTCCAGGCTTCCTGGTTAGAGAATACCTTTCCTTATTGTTTAAGCCATTTTGAATCGGAGTGCCTGTTCCTTGCAGCTGAAAGCATTCTCACTGATACACGTGAGGCCCAGCATTGCTTTACTGCTCTATTCAACCTTCATTTGTTTTTTTTAAGGTGTCACCTTCTAGAATTCTCATGATCTCACGGAGGCTTGCTCACACCCATGAGGTTATGCTCCCTGGCAGGCCAACAGAATCCAGCACTAAGACAGCAGAATTTGTAGCAGGTGGACCTGGGTTCAAGTCCCCGCTCCATCACTTTTTAACCATATGGCCCTAATCGTGTATCTCTCTGAGCCTTCGTATCCTCACCTGCAAACAAGGATAACAGACCCCACAGCACCTGATGCGCATGATGAGATGAAGCCAACAGGGCGTGAAGCCTGGGGCCCAACACCCTCAGTACACATGCAACCAATGGTAGCCATTATAGTGATTGTTATTTTCACCTGTCAGATTCGCTTTCTCTGTTTCCATCTGGATTGGGCCTGATCAGTGGCAAACTCATTCGCTCATTCACCCAACAATTATTTACTGAGTGCCTACATATGCCAAGCACTATTCTAGGTACTGTGGGGATACAACTGTGACAACACGGTTTCCTTTAAGGTATAAAGTTGTTATTAGGAATACATAAGGTACATAAACTTGGTACCTAACAGGTATGCTATCTGTCTTTCACTTGCCTCTTCATGCCCGAGAACCAATTTCTGCATTTCTTTTTTTTTTTTTTTTTTAAGAGATGGGGGGGCTCACGGTGTTGCCCAGGCTGGTCTTCAATTCCTGGTCTCAAGTGATCCTCCTGTCTTAGCCTTCCAAAGTGTTGGGATTACAGGTGTGAGCCACTGCCCCCACCCTCCCAGAGCTAATTTCTGCCCTGCTCTGTACCCTGAGAGGCTGACTCCGGTCATTCCTTTGCTGACTGGCTTCTGGTTGGGTTTGGGCAGTGGGGTCTATGGCAGGGTGAGAGAGGGAGGGGGTGAAGTTCCTTCCCTGCTCTCTCACAGCACAGCTCTGCTGCTCCTGCCCTCTGGGACTCACTATACACCTGCCCCACTGCTCTTCCCCCAGGGAGTCACAGCCTCCTTCACTAGGATGTCCATGGGTGCCTCAACATCCCTTGTTTGCTCCCTCAATCCTCTGGTGTGGTCCTTTGATTAAAGTTTCTTCATATGGGGCCGGATGTGATGGCTCACGCCTGTAATCCCAGCACTTTGGGAGGCCGAGGCAGGCCTTTGAGACCAGCCTTGTCACCATGATGAAACTCCATCTTTACTAAAAAAAAATAAATAAATAAATAAAGGCTGGGCGCGGTGGCTCACACCTGTAATCCCAGCACTTTGGGAGGCCAGGGCGGGTGGATCACAAGGTCAGGAGTTCGAGACCAGCCTGGCCAACATGGTGAAACCCCGTCTCTACTAAAAATACAAAAATTAGCCTGGTGTGGTGATGTGTGCCTGTAATCCCAGCTACTTGGGAGGCTGAGGCAAGAGAATTGCTTGAACCCGGGAGGCGGAGGTTGCAGTGAGCCGAGATCGTGCCACTGCACTCCAGCCTGGGTGACAGAGTGAGACTCAGTCTCAAAAAAAGAAAACAAATAGCAGTAAGCAGAAGAAAGCAGCTCCATGCGCTGGGCACTGGGTACACTCTTTACTTAGATCATATGTAATCCTTCTGTTTAAAAAAAATTTTTTTTTTTTAAGACGGGGTCTCACTATATTGGTCAGGCTGGTCTTGAACTCCTGACCTCAGGTGATCCTCCCGCCTTGGCCTTCAAAGTGCTTGGATTACAGGTGACCATATGTAATCCTTAGTAATAGGCTTTTGAGCCCTAGTTCATACTATTAGCTCCGTTTACACACAAGGACACTGAATCACGGCAGATTTCTTAGCTCTAATAGAAGAGGCAGTGTCCATAGCTTCAGGTTGCCACCAAGCCCTTGATCCTTGCACGCCTGGGAACTTGGCCCCCATCCCTTCCTGGGCTTGTAAAGCACAACATTCACGGGCTTCTCTTCCTCCGACTGCCCTGTGGGGTCAGGCACTGTGGCAAGGCGCCTGCACCTTAGAACTTCCTTACTCCAAATTTCCATGTCCCTGATCCCGGCACTTCTAGTCCCCTCCACCTCAGTGCTGTTGACAGCTTAGGCTCACTGGGTGAAGGAGGCGCCTTGGGCGCCGACCCCCCGTAGAGCTCGCTGTGGTCAGGACCCGGCTGGGTACTTCTGTTCCCATTGTACAGATGAGGAAGGGCCTGAGACGAGAGAGTACTCTGACCAAGGCCATGGGCTGAGCTGCTGTGGAGCGTGTCCCACCAGTGGCACACGTGGCTGGAGCACGCGGTGGGCGTGGGGCGGAGGGGCAGGGTGAGCTGAGGCTGCTGTGAAGGGCCTGGGCTACACACGAAGGATTTGGGCTTATCATCTGCCAGGGGCCGGGGCAGGGATTTTAAGCTGGCAGGGGTGTATGTGTGTGTCTGACACACACAGAGACAATCAAATCTGCATTTTACAAAGTTCCCTTCCCACTCGCAGGTCTTGGGAAATCAGTTAGCGGTGACAGAAGTCACAGGGAGATCTTAGAAGACCATGCACGTGGGTAGTAAGACATAGATGGTTTTTCCCCTGCTTCTCTATACTTGACTATTTAAATTTTCCACAGGAAACATGTATTACTTTACCAGAAAGAGGTAGTGGCTGGGCGCGGTGGCTCACACCTATAATCCCAGCACTTTGGGAGGCTGAGGTGGGCGGATCATGAGGTCAGGAATTCGAGACCAGCCTGGCCAACATGGTGAAACCCCATCTCTACTAAAAATACCAAAAAAAATATTAGCCAGGTGTGGTGGCGCTCGGCTGTAATCCCAGCTACTCAGGAGGCTGAGGCAGGAGAATCGCTTGAACCCGGGGGGCAGAGGTTGCAGTGAGCCGAGATGGTGCCATTGCACTCCAGCCTGGGTGACAAAAAAGAAGCTGTTTGTAAGAAAGCCTACTGAAGCGTTGGAAGTGAGACAGGGGCAGGGAGGGTCTCAGCAAGTCTGGGGTGCGCAACCCTTCCTGAAGGGGACAGCAGCTGAGGCAGCCTAGTAAGCCTAGTACAGGCTGGGGCGGGAAGGGGGTCATTGTGTCTGTTCGAGGAGCCTGGGGGCGCCTGGGGAGGTGTGTGTGGGTGACTGGAGCTCAGAATGGAGACCTGGGTCGGGGCAGGGACTAAGCAGTGCCTGGTGCCTGGGGAGAGGAAGGAATGATGTGAGAAGAGGCTGAGGAGCAGGACACAGGGAAGGAAAGAGGCGGGAAGAGGAGAGTCACCCAGGCTGGGTGTGGTGGCTCACACCTGTAATCCCAGCACTTTGGGAGGCTGAGTCCGGTGGATCACCTGAGCTCAGGAGTTTGAGAACAGTCTGGCCAACATGGTAAAACTCCGTCTCTACTAAAAATACAAAATTTAGCCAGCTTGGTGGCACATGCCTGTAGTCCCAGCTGCTCAGGAGGCTGAGGCATGAGAGTCACTTGAACCCAGAGGCAGAGGCTGCAGTAAGCTGAGATTGTACCACTGCACTCCAGCCTGCATGACAGAGTGATATTACATCAAAAAAAAAAAAAAAAAAAAAAAAAGTCACCCAGAAAGGAGCCCAGAGGCTGGGGGTGCAGGCTAGGGAGAGGACACTGAGGAACAGAAGGTCTGCACAGCCCTATGCAGGTGTGGGGGGTCTCCATGGTCATACGCTGCACAGCAGTGTGGGAGGGGTGGAAAGAGCACACCTGGACGCCGCTGCGAACACCACAGCCGAGGAGCTGGGCTCTGGGGAGCAAGGGGCTAGGGTGGGAAACAGGAGCATGATTAGAGCTGAGGGAGGGGCCTGCTGGAGAGGATGGAGCTCTTTGTGGTTGGGAGGGAGGCGCCTGGACTGGTGTACTGCCCCCCACTTGCCAGCTGTGTGGCCTTGGGTTAAGCCTGTTTCCTCACCTGTCACGTGAGGGTAATAGACCTTCCTGTGATGAGTGTGAGATGAGATAACACAGGTGCCTGGCCCCAGCGAAAGCTCGGTCAATGTCAGCTGCTATGCTGGGCACCTGGACAGGACCAGGGGAACTCATCCCTGGCAGTGGCAGGAAAAGAGCTGAAGGTGAGACTCGAGGGGTGTCTGCAGACCATGAGGAGGCAGGTGGGGAGCTGTGGAGAGGCTGTAGGGGGCTGGAGGGCTGGTCTTTGAGAAGTTCTCCTGGGAGCCAGCAGGGAGGCAGGGATTTGGGTGCCCAGGGCTGTCCCAGGGCCAGTGCAGGGAAAGGTTCCAGGGTTCCTGGGTCCTGATCCTGGCTGTGATGCCACCTTGCTCTGCACCTTTGAGAAGCCCGTCCCTTCTCTGAGCTGTCCCCTCATCTGAAAAGGAGATGGACTCACCCATTTCTAACCTTCTGCCTCTGAGTCTAGAACCTTCTTTAAGAGCATCTGGACATATCACAGCCCCCACCCTCACACCCAGGATGGGCCTGGCATACAGGAGCTGCTCAGAAATAGTCACTGACCCAAATGAGCGCACTGTCTCTCACAACTAGGTCCAGGGGCCACCCTGCAGCCTCTGACCAGGCCACACAGGCAGGCCACACAGGCAGTAAACACCCATGGGTGAGGTTTGTCCACTCTCTACGCAGCCCCTGCACCTGCTCACTAGATCTGACAGAGACTGCAGCACCCCTGCAACTCCTTTGGCACCCCTGCCCTTCCTGAGGGCCAAAGTGCCTCTCGTTTGTCCCCACCTCACCTTGCAAAGACGGGAGGTGACCCCATTGAAACCCAAACACAACGCTGAAAAGCAGATGCAAAGCTGGTGTCTCCCTTGGCTAGGGGTGGCCTAAGAGCTAAGAGGGAGCCTGAGATGAGAGTGGGGCCTGGAAGAGCCGGCTGGGAAGAGGGAGGGGAAGCAGAAGAGAGAATTGGAGTGGCAGGAAGGAAAAGGCCCCCAAATCCCCCTTATGCCTCCCAGGGTAGGCTGGGCCTGAGAAGGGACCCAGATGCTGGGGCTTCTGGGGTCTCAAACTGACCAGCTCACCCCTCCTCCAGGAGTCAGCAGTGGTAGCTGGAGATGAGTCTTCTGTCTCTGAGTGAGGGGACTCCTGAGAGGGGAGGTGCCAGGTTGGGAACTCATGTTCTAATCCAGATCCAAAGCTCCAGGATCGGGATCGGGAGGAGGAGGGAGAAGATGGTTCAGAGGGTGGGTGGGGCGGTCCTGGCAGGGAGGGTGTCTGGGCAGAGGCGGGGTAAGCTGGTCATGGGAGCAGGGGCAGGAGGTGCCCAGCGCAGGGCAGGGGCCCGGCATGCCGTGGAGCGGGCCTGGGCGGCCCCGCAGTCCCGCCCTCACCTGCTGCTGGGCCTGGATCCGCATGTACTCGGCCCTCTGCTTGCCATGCTTGCTTTTGTCGGGGCTGCCCGCCTGGCCCTGGGCCGCCTTCAGCCGAGAGGCTCCTGGAGTCACCGCCTTCATGGGCGGCACACTGCCTCCGCCACTCTGCAAGAAGAGGAACAGGGTTGCCGAGTCCGCGTGGGGTGAATCACACACAAACCCTAGCACTGGGTGGGGTCTCTGGGGCTGGGACCTCCTCAGTGGGGCCCTTTGAGACCTGGAGACCCCTCTCTGACTCCACATCCCAGTCCAGGACCCAGGCCCACCCTCTGAGCCCCCATTTATGGCCTCCCTGCAGGAGAGCAGGAGGTGCTGCCCAGCCTGGTTCCCAGCAGCTCCTGAGGGAGACTCTTTGGTGGCTTCCTTGAGTAGCCCAGGGGCAGCTGATACCCTCCTTGGGGAGCCTCTGCTAAAGCGAGGGTCCCCAGCGGTGCCCCCACTCCCGGCAAGGGGCACCGTTTGGACCTGGGTGCACGTGCCAGCAAGGGGCTGTCTATAACGGCACACAGAGCACACAGGTGGCCCCAGGCCACATCCTCCTCCTAATGGGAGGATGGAGGTGAGGTCTCCCATGGGGGCAAGCTTGGCTCCCATGAACCTCCCCAAGTACCAGGCCTGCCCAGGGGACACTGGGGATCCAGAGGCATGAGGAGAGAAATGACAGAGACAGAAAGTCAGACAGGAGGGGGAGGGGAGCGTGGGGATGGAAGGTAGGGAGAAAACTTTATTAGTTGGTTTACAGATACAGGGCAGAAGGGGAGAGGCCCTGGTTCTTGCCAAAGCTGGGGGCTGGCTGACCCCTGGGTAGACCGGCTTCCCAGCCTCCCCCGGACTCTGCCTGCAAACCCTGCTCTGGCACCAGGCTTCCAGCAGAGCGGTAAGAGCTGAGAGAAGGCCGGTGGGAGGAGGGGGCTGTCCTGGCACTCCTGCTGCCCGCTACTCCATCCGACTCTGGAAATGGAGCAGGAAGGCAGCAGGGGAGGATGAAGCGGGGGCAGCCACCTGGGGGCCAAGGGGTAGGGATGGAGGGCTGCCAGGGGGCCCCCCAGCAGGGCCTGTGCCCATGTTGCTCAGGGTGGCTTCCAGCTCCCAGAGCGTCTCCTCCAGGCTATCCATCCGCTGGGCAGTAGCGCCCCATGCAGTGCAGCCTGAGCTGGCAGCAGCCTGGCCCTGGCACTCCCTACTGCACTTTTGGGCATCATGTCCAGAGTCCTTGAGGGTCTCTTCTGGGGAGGTGTCAGCAGTAGAGGTCTCCGGAGTCCCATCCTGGGCTGGTCCCTGAGGCCTGGGGACCCTGGCTCCTTTATCCTCTGGGCTGCAGCCTCCTCTGCCAAGTGTCTTCAGAACTGCCCCTTCCTTCTGGGGCATGAAGCCGCTCCTTGGCCCGGGAGTCTCCCCAACTCCCCCTGGCAGGGCCTTTGGGCCATCCCAGCCCCTCCTGCTGTCAGCCAGGGTCTGGGGTCTTGGGGTAGGAGCTGTCCTGGGTCCCGGTTCCTCAAGTCTGGCCTCTGGCATGGAGGGAGGGTTGGGGGCACACTCTGTCAAGATGATCCTTGGGACGCAGAAGCCTCTGGGACCTGGGACAGCCTGAGGGTAGAAGGAAGATGAGGAAGCATGTGATTCCTACAACCAAACCCCAAGTTAAAACGGGGGTTACAGTTAGGTGAGCCTAGCCCCCTTCTTTCACAGATGGGGACACTGAGGCAGGGAGGGTCCTGACAGAGGCTACCCTGTAAGTTGGAGGCAGAATTGGGACCAGAATTCAGGTCTCTTCCTTCCATACCGCATGGCCCCCAGCTTTCTGGGAAAGGTGCTGGTTTGCCCAGGGTCAGGCAACGTTCAGTTCACACTGCCCATGTGAGCTCCGGGAGCCGGTCTCAGTGTCGCCCCCAGGAGTGTGCCCATCTGTGACTCAGCACCAACGTGGGGCTGGTGGAGGGTTAAGTGAGCTCGCGGGCATGGTGTGAGTGCTTCAGAAATATTAGCTATTTGTTGAAATGCATGTAATGACCAAGACCTTCGGCCCTGTGTGGGCGGAGACCACATGTCAGCCTCTGGCCTTGGAGGGTGGGGACACATCCCATCTCAAACCAGAGACTTCTGGTCCCGCTCAACTTTGTGTGCTCTCCCCAAGAGCTTCACAGCCAGATGGGTGGGGCTTGCCTCCTGCCAAACCCCCTGCTGCACACACTCGGGCAAAGCTTCCTTGGGCACCTGCTCCAGTGCCAGCATCCCTGACCATGGCCTCAGTGAGGACACAGAAGGACTCCCCAAATACCACTCTCTGATGTGAGTGAAAGCCTGGTCTGCGCACCAGGCTTGTGCCAGGTGCTGCCATACCCATCCTCACCTTCAGTGCCTACCTTAACCTGTGAAGTGACTGCTGCTCTCACCAGGGCGAGAGGTTACATGCTTCACCCAAGGTCACCCACCCACAGCTAGTTAGTGGCAGAGCCTGGATTTGAACCCAGATAGTCTGACTCCAAGGCCAGTGCTCCTTCCACTAAAGGGAGCCGTGGGGAGATGGGAGCTGGTAGCAGGGACCCCCAACCACCCCCCCGCAAAGGAACCCACCCAGCTTTACCACCTACTTACCTGGAAGTGGGGGGTGCTGACTGGGAAGGCAGAGAGGGCGCCCTCACGCTCGCCCAGCTCCACTGCCCGATGCGGCTGCAGGATGCAGAGGGTTGGCCAGGGGCAAAAGGCCTTGTCCACTGGGCCCCTCAGGATTGGCCTCCAGAGCCGGAAAGGGGCAGGGCTTGGATGGGAGGAGCCGAAGTGCTGAGGGCACAGCCAGCCCAGGATGCGCCCCTTCCACACAGTTCACCCTAGAGGTTCCTCACACTGCCCTGTGCCCATCCCCTGCCCAGCAGGAGGCACTGTCCACTGTCTGATGCCCCTCTGCTCCTCCCCCACCAGGAAACCAAAGCACCACCAGGCCTCCAGCCAGGCTAGAAATCAGGGGGCCGCCAGCCCAGAGTCCACTGTGAGCCAGGGAGACCCAGAAAGGGAGTGTGTGCACATGGGAGGCTGTCCTTCCCCAGAGCAAAGGCCCCTTGCCTCAGCCAGATTCCCAGATCCTCCCCCTTCCCTCCTCCCCAAGCACAGTCCCCAGGGGTAGGGTGCAGACAGCAGGTTCACCCCCAAATTCCCAGGAAAGAATAAAGAGGAAATAAGTTCAGCAGAATAGCAGCAAGAACTGAGGTTAGAGAGAAGGAAGAACTTCCCAATGCGGAAAGAACCGGCAGCCAAGGACCGGCATGGGTTTCTTCCATTCCAAGCTCTCTGTCAAAGAAAGCAACGTGGGCCGTGGGGATGGTGAGGCTGCAGATGGGCCTGCCCCTGCGGTGTCCTGGCCCCCAGCGCAAGGCATAGATTCTAGTGGGGAAACAGAGCCCCTCCCGGCACAGGCAGCAGAGCAGTGGGGATGGAGGTGGGGGCTAGGCAAGGTCAGGACAAAGTCAGATTTTGAGTTGGACCCAAAGTCATCCTGTCAGCAAGATCCAAACTCCAGTCTTGGCCCAAGACCATACTCAGCTTTCAGGCCAGACCTAAGCTCAGACTGTGAACCAGAACAAAATACTCTGGCCCCCATCAGCAAGCCCATGAGAAAATGCAGACACAAGGGGCCACCAGACACCCAGGTTGCTGGAGTCTCGGGGATCCCCCCTAGCAGGCAGCAGGGAGGAAGGGTTATGCGCCTGTCCTTGGAGTGAGGGAGGGGTGAGTCCACGTGTGACACTGTGGCAGTGGCTGTGGCCGTGGCGGGACTCAGGACGGTGACTCGCATTTTAGCAGGTTAGCGTGAGAGGTGAGGAGAGGAAGCTGTGGAGGCACAGGCAGAGAGAGAACTGTGAGAAGTGGGGGGCAGCCCCGTTACCTTCCGTGTAGGGCCCAGGGCTGAGCCCCTGGGGGGCCCCAGGTCCTGGGGGGACAGCAAGGTGGGGATCAGCTGGCGGCGGGGCGTGGGGGGGAGGGAAGACACTGAGCTTCTCTCAAACACCTGGGGAGCAGAAGGTGGGGACAGGTTTGGAGGAGGGGGTACCAGGGAGGATGGGGGTGCTGGCCTGTGGCCCCAGCACCCTTGGGAAGGGTGGCCTGGGATGGCATCGGGCCCCCAGCCTCACCCCTTGGTCCCTTGCCATGGCCACCAGCCCTCTCTGGCCTCATTTGGTCACCTCCTCCAGAGGCCCTGGTAGTCCAGGTCTCCAGCACTGGGGCTGGGGCTGGCTGAGAACGCTTGAGTGTGGTGACTGACATCGCGGGAAGAGTGGAGGCATGAGGCGTGAGTCTCAGAGCTCTGCCCTCAGAATACTCAAGCATGGGGGCTCAAGCATGAGCTGATCTCGGAACACTCGGGGCTGGGGATCTCCAAACTCAGCGATGTCAGATTCTTCAGGTGTGGGGCTTTCAGAGTGCAGGAGGTCTGCAGATACTTGGGGGACTCAGGGACTACAATTTAAAAACTCAAACCTGCAAGGAGAGAAGACCTTAGACCCCCACCCCTCATTTCGCAGTGAAGAAATGGAGGCAAGAAGGCTGGGGCCTGAACAGCCAGTGCTCCACGGGGAGCCCCGGAGCCCATCCTCCGCCTCATGTCACCTGGCCTGGGGGCAGCCTGGCAGGGAAGGGGGCTGGCTGAGGCCTTGGGGGCCAGGCGGGCCCTGACCCACCTCCAGCTCTGCGATGATGCGATCCTCATCGTCCTCATCCTTGATGGCCGAGGCCATGATGGGTGGTGTGGAGGCCGGGCGGGCCACCTCGGACACGGCCCGGCGCAGCTTCACTTGGGGCTTCTGCACCTCCAGCTCCTCGGACTCGGCCTTCTGCAAGGCCCGGGACCCCTGTCAGGGCCAGGCCCTGCTTCCCTTCACCACCAGCTCACCTCCCAGGTCCCATCTCCCATCCACCCAGCTTCTCCTCTGCTACTTCTGCCGTCTCCTGCCAGGGTGTCCCCCAATGGGCAGGGGCCTGGCATGAAATTAAGGCAAATACACATACCCAGGGTCCCAAACTAGCACAACAAAGTCACCACTGGCCACCCCCTCTTTCCTTCCACATCCTCTGAGAAAGGGGTCTCTTTCCCACCCCAAAGGGTCTGCAGAAGTCATCTGAGGCTTCATCCTAACTCAGTCCCAGGGCCCTCTGTCCAAGGCGGGAGTGGTACCTTGATGAAAGCCGAGTCCTTCTTGCTGGTGACCACCACCTCTCCGGTGCGTGTGGTGGTCAGGCCGTGAGAGGAGGGGAAGCTCCGGCGGGGAGGGGGTGGCGGGGGCGACTTGGAGGGCTTCTCCGTGCGGTATCGGGGCACTGTCAACTCATCTGCAGGCACCAAGGGGCTGGGATCAGAGGGCCTGCAATCCTGGAATCAGGGCACTGCATCTAACTCGAAGGGGATAAAGCTTGCCTCTTCCTCGAGGGAGGACCAGGAGGAGGTGAGAGGAAAGCCTGGGGGCAAGAACACAGGGCCTCCTCCACTTTCTCCTGCATGCCAGCCCCAAGCCCTGGCCCTCTCCGGACAGCACTCACTCTTCCTACTCCAAGGGTGGTCTGTGGACCAGCAGCATGGCAGGACCTGGAAGCTTGTCAGAACTGCCGCTCGGGCCCCACCCCTGGGATGCTAAACCAGAATCCGGCTGAAGGGATCCCAGGGTGATGGACACACTCAAGCTGGAGAGGCACTGCTCTAACGCCCTCCTTCCCCCGCCCCTCACCCTTGCTCAGCTCACTCCTCCAAGGATCCCGGCCCCTCCCACAAGGCTCTCCTTTCCCTGAATTTGTCCTCCAGCCCTGTTCCCAGGGTAGCCTGCGGAGAGGTCACTCTCACCGTGCCATTCCCCTGCCTTTGATCCTGCAGTGGCTCCCCATCACCCCAAACCATGTCCAAGCTCCTTAGGCCAGCACCTCCGCACCTGCCAAGCTTTCAGCCTCGGCTCTGCCTGCTGCACCCCGGCTTAGACCCTGCTCAGGCCACACCACACACACACCTCCAGGTGTTTGCACATGCTGTTCCCTTACCCTGGAGTGCCCTCTCACTGGCTAGGGACATGCCCCACTCATTTGCAAGACTTCAGTCAAAAGTCACCTCTTCTTTTTTTTTAAAGAGGGAGAAAGGTGGGGGTGGAGTGGGGTGAGGGGTTTGAAAAGTCACCTCTTTTGGGAAGGCTTCCTGCCCTTGCAGGGCCTCTGCCAGGACTGCACAGCACTGGCATTCACCTCTGCTACGCCATTTAGCACCTGCACGCTGGTTCTGTTTACACACTAGGCATGGCCCGGCACAGATTACTTAATCATTTTGAGCCTGTCTTCTCATCTGTAAAATGGGACTAGCTACTGTATCTGCCTCCTGGGCTTGTTATAAAATTATAAAAATGAATACATTAAAAGCATTGGAACTGTTCTTACCACAGAGTAAGTGCTTGATAAATAAAAATGTCAGTATTATTTCCTTCACTAAATTTTGAGTTCCTTGAAAGCAAGCCCTGTCTTATTTCCATATCTCTAGCACCTAGCACGCAATAGGTGCTTAACAAATATGCACTGAAGGAATGAATAAAATGAAGGAATGATGACTGCCACTTCTGGTCTGCATTTCTGCCTCCCCTGTGACCGTGATTTAAGCTGGGGAGCGGAGCATGGAACTGTGTCAGTATCAGCACTGGAGCCTACCCTCAGCACAGCCTGGTTTGTGGCATGCACCCAGCCAAGTTGTGGAGGCGGATAACTCTGCCTGGACTTGCTCATCCTCCCTGCCTGGTCCTCTCAGTGGCTCCCTCCCTAGGACAGTGGGAAAAGCCTGGGATGAAGTCCTGCTTTCCCTGTCCTACTGGGTCTCGGTATCCCTTTAGTGGTGAGACAGGGACTCCCTTGTCTGGCAGCCCAGCCACAATGATCTTGATGCCCCAGTGCTGCCCCGTCAGCCTGAGCTCCCAAGGAGGGCACTCCCCCATGGTGTGCTCCCCACCAACCCTACTGCTCCCCATACCTGAGCCTCTCCGCCCGCTGGGCTCCGTTCGGGGGGCTGCCTTCTGGCTATGGGGGGCTTTGGGGGGCTTGTGGTCTGGAGTGGGGGCTGGGCCTGGATGGGCCTTGCTGGCACAGTCCAGGTCAGGGATGGCCTTGAGCAGCTCTGCCTGTGTCTCTTCCAGCAGCCGGTTGATGTCCTTGGCACTGTACTGGGTCAGGGCTGCCCGCTTCTCCTCCCAGTCTCGCTCTGCAGCCTTGAGAGGGGGCCAGGAGTCAGGACCACAGTAGCTCTCCTGCTCCAGGACCTCTGGGGCCTCAGCCTCCTCCCCACAGCCATACAGGCAGGGAATAGAAAAGGAAGCCTCCTATTTGATCCCACCTCCAGGAGGACCCTTCGACTTCTCATAGGTATCACATGCCATCCCCATGGGTCAGGAATGCCACCTTCATTATATACTACATTAGTGATAAACTTACCTATTTCTGGGCATTCTATTGTTTCTTTGACTACAAAGTCTATTCTTAGGCAAACATCATACTGCTTTAATTACTGCAGCTTTATAATATGCTTTCTGTCTAGCGGGACTAATGTTACCCTCTTTATGCTTCCTAGACTTCCATGAGGGCACTGGCCCTCCTCCCCCAAGGAAAAAGACCCACATGATTGGCACTCCCCACCCTAGGAAGGATGGTAGTAAGAATGTGTGAACCTGGCTCAGGGCCCCACCCACAATCCCTGGCCCCAGCACCTCAACAGACACAGCCTTGTCCACACTTCTCTTGCCAGGAATATCCAGGCCTTTGGTGGGGTTGCCTCCTTTGGGGGTAAGAGAGGCTCCTTCAGCTGTCCCGCTCAGCTCGTGCAGGTTCAGCGGGGGACTGGGGGGTGGCATTTCGAAGTCCACGCTCTTGTTGAAGTCAGTCTCTGCCATCACCTTCTTGGGGGACTGACTCAGGAGGTTGTTGGGGGGTGGCCACACACCCTCATCCACTTGCCTGAGGTTGGGAGAGTTGGGAGCAGCTGTGAGCCCAGCAGGGTGGCAGCCCTTCTGCAGGAAGGCTGGTCTGAGGGAGATGGGGTGGGAGGCAGGCTCTGGGGTGCTACAGGAGAGGTGGAGGACCTGGGGAGGAGTGACTGCCCCCACATAAGAGGAAGCCGAGTCTACAGCATGCAGGGGTCACCGGGCAGAGCTGAGGTGCCAGTCCATCGGCACGTCAGTGACCTTCGGGGGAGATGGGGTAAGGGTTCAGTCTGACCTATGGGTCTGGGCCGGGTGTGTGATCCCATGGGAAATTAGGTCAGGGACAGAATGACCTTCGGATCTGGGCCAGTGTGTCTGTGACCCCACGGCAGCGCTTGAGGAGCCCGTCCAGGCGCTGAGGCTCCTCCTTCAGGAACTTCACCGCCTCCACCTCCACACGCAGCACCACCCGCATCTTGCTCTGCAGGCCTGGGAAGTGAGCTAAGGAGACAGGAAGGCGTAAGCCAGGGCCAGAGAGAGCACTGCCAACTGGTAGGAGACGATGGTGGTGGGAGAACAGCAGACCCCCCGCCCTGGACCTTGCACAGCGTTCGCAGGCTCCAGACCCACCCTTGAGCTCCGTCAGGGTCTCCCCGAGCTGCTTCAACACCAGGGCCTTCTCCTCCAGCTCGGGGCCGGGCACCAGCCGGTGGCTGTGGGACACGTCCCTCTGGATCTTCTCCACCGATTTCTCCAGGTCACTGCAGTCACAGAGAGACCCTCTCAGCCCTTTTGGTCTGAGATGCCAGCCTAGCCCCCTGAAATTGGGCAGCTGGAAAGAAATCAGGCCACCAGTTGGATCAAAATTAAAAGCAGGAGGCCAGGCATGGTGGTCACACCTGTAATCCCAGCACTTTGGGAGGCTGAGGCAGGCTGATCACTTGAGCCCAGGAGTTCAAGACCAGCCTGGGCAACATCGGGAGACCTCGTCTCTATTAAAAAATAAAATAATTAGCTGGGCGTAGTGGCAGGTGCCTGTAGTCCCAGCTACTTGGGAGGCTAAGGCAGGGGGATCGCTTGAGCCCAGGAGGTTGAGGCTGCAGTGAGCCATGATTGTGCCACTCCACTCTAGCCTGAGTGACAGAGGGAGACCTTGTCTCAAAAACAAACAAACATAAAAGCCAGCCACCAGGCCACATACTCAAGTAAAACCTGCAATGCCAAATCTCAGGGATGAGGAGACTTCAGAAGCACTCCCTAAGAGGTGCCCTGCTCCATCTGCCCCCCTTGGAAGCTTTGATCCTCAGCAATGTCTGCCCAGGTATCTCTCATTGTAACTTGCATTCCTGATTCCAAGGAAGCAGAGAGAACTTGGTTGCCTTTCAGAGAACTGGAGGCAGCAGCACATGCCCCTGGGGAGGTCTCTTGTCTCAGGGGAAACTGCCATGTTCACTACCCTTCTCCCAGATGATCCAGCCACACAGCCTCTATCCTGAGGGCCAAAGCTGCTTTAGCTTTTCAGCTGGCATATGCTGAACTTGTTTCATTTATGACCCTATATTCCTCTAAAATATAAATCAGACCAGGTCATCACTTGTGCCATTGAACCCTAAATGGATCCTATCATCCTGAGGCTGACTTCCAAACTTTTCAATGCAACCAAGAAGAGCAGGAAGGTGGTAGTTGAAAACTTGGCTCTAGGCTGGGCGCAGTGGCTCACGCCTATAATCCCAGCACTTTGGGAGGCCGAGGCGGGTGGATCACCTGAGGTCAGGAGCTTGACACCAGCCTGGCCATGATGGTAAAACCCCACCTCTACTAAAAATACAAAAATTAGCTGGGCATGGTGGTGGGCACCTGTAAGCCCAGCTACTTGGGAGGCTGAGGCAGAGAATTGCTTGAACCTGAGAGGTGGAGGTTGCAGTGAGTCGAGATCACACCACTGCACTCCAGCCTGGGCGACAGAGCAAGACTCTGTCTCAAAAAAAAAAAAAAAAGAAAGAAAGAAGGAAAACTTGGCGCTAGAGTCAGAATGATCCAGCTCCTATCCTATCTCTGCCCTTCCCAGAGGAGAGAGCTGTGGCAAGTTAAGTAATATCTCTGGACCTCAACCTCCTTGTCCAAAAAATAGGGATGGCAAGAGTTCCCCACCAGGCATGGTGGCTCATGCCTATAATCCCAGCACTTTGGGAGGCCGAGGCAGGTGGATCACCTGAGGTCAGGAGTTCGAGACCAGCCTGGCCAACATGGTGAAACCCCGTCTCTACTAAATATACAAAAATTAGCTGGCCATGGTGGCATGCACCTGTAATCCCAGCCACTCGGGAGGCTAAGGCAGAAGAATCGCTTGGACCTGGGAGGCAGAGGTTGGGGTGAGCCGAGATCATGCCACTGCATTCCAGCCTGGGTGACAGAGTGAGACTCCATCTCAAAAAAGAAAAAAAAAAAGTTCCCCTTTCATGGGGGCGAATGCAGATGGGAAAGCAGGCGGCAAGCGCTCAGTGCCTGGGAGCTGCTCTAGCTTTCTGAGCAGCTGTCCCCCGTCCCATCCGGCTTCTGCTTAGAGCCCTTCAGAACTGCTCTGAGGTCCAGCTGGGCACAGTGGCTCATGCCTGTAATCCCAGCACTTGGGGAGGCTGAGGCCATTGCACTCCAGCCTGGGCAACAAGAGTGAAACTCCGTCTCAGAAAAAAACAAAACAAAGCAAAAACTGCTCTGAGCTCTGAGGTCCTACATGTGCTGCTCTCTCTGGCTGTTTATTTTCTCTGCCTAGAATATTCCATTCATCCATACACATACATGCACACACACATGTGCTAATTCCCGGTGGTCCTCAGGTCTCAATGGGAAGCTCTCCTCCAATCCCTCCCCTTGCGGTTGCTGGATCTGCTTCCTGCCCTCCGAACCTCTGAAGCTCCTGTTGGCTGGGTTGTGCAACCTTCTGGATTACTAACCCCAGGCTGGCAAGGACCATGTCTTCCAAATACAGCTCCAGTTTCTAGCACCTGGCATGGTGCCTGGTGCAGAGTAGATGTCTGGGAAATAATTGTGGAATGAATGAACAAGGGAGAGAAGGAACTGCTGCCCAGGTAGGTCATCTCAGTTCGGTATTTGAGTCGCTGACATCCCTGACCCACATTTGGGACTTTATGTACATTTCTGTCAAATCCCATCTGTTGGATTTCAGCTCAATCCAGGTGCCAACAACTTTTGAATTTCAGTTCTGCCATCCAACAGATTTGCTCCCCCTTAAAGCTCTGTGTCATCAGCACATCTTATCAGCGTGCCTTACACGTCTTCATCCAACTAGCAGGTGAAACGACAGACTAGGTTGGAGTCAAGGGCAAAACCTGTGACTCAGCAGCACGACCAGTTAAAGAGCTATCCTGTATTTATGCACTTACTGTATGCCAGGTGCCACACTCAGCCCTTGGCTTTCATTACTTTAATTAATCCTGGAGGTGGGAACAGTTATTATCTCCAGCTTACACACGGACAAACAGTGGCTCAGATCCTAGACTACATATTCCAGCTTCCCTTGTGGGGATAAGTGGCCATTTAACTGAAGTCTACCCAATGGAAGGTGGGTGGGAGGGGCACATGCTGCTTCCAGACCTGGCCCACAAAAACCTCCATGTAAGCTCCTCCATGCTCCTTTCTCCTTTTTTTGTTGGTTGGAAACTCTCTGGGTGATCTTGGAAAACACATGTTGAAGATGACAGAACCTCCATCAGCCTGGGTCCCTGAATGACTGCATGGAGAAGAGCCACCCTGTGAACTCACCCAATACTGTTCCATGAGAAAGATATGTTACTTTTGAATTATTAAACAATTTGAGAGCTTGTTATAGCAAGGTACCCTAATTAATTTGCTATCCTAACTAAAGCTTTGGCATTAAAAAAAAAAAAAAGGAAAAAAGATATTCAAAGACATTCACTAGCTAGTCAAAGGTCATACAGCTATTTTGCAGCAAAGCAGGATCTACTCACATCTGACTTCAGCCATCGATTCTGCTGCATCTCATTTCCATGCTAGACTAACATTGCGCACGCTGCTCCAATCCATACGCTGTCCTAGCCCAGCCCTCGCTCTACCAAATGGGTAAGAACAAGTCCCCTGCTCATATGTGTGACATCTGACTGGTCTAGGCTGTGCCAGTTTTATAAAATGGTCATTCCCAAACATCACTCAGAGGGGAAAGAGACTTTCATTTAAAGGATTCAAATAAGACTTCAGGAGGTGACAACACTGCAACTCCCAGGCAGGAGGAACTAGGCTTCCCTTAAGCTCCATCAGCACCTTGATCTTCTGATCATCCAATTTGCCAAAGTTTTGGGGCCTCTAACCTGGGCAACTTCTGCAAATGAGTCCCAGACCAGCTAGTCTAGACACCAAATTAAAAGGCGGCTGGGCTTTCCAAACCCAGGTTTCGTCTTGGAGGGGTCAAGAGGGGAGAGTCAAGATGGAACAAGCTAAATAATTTATGGGACCCCATGCAAAATGAAAATGTTACCTCTAGTTTAAAAATGATTACAAATTTCAGGATGGCAACAGCAGAGCATTACACCAAGCATGGGGCCCATCCAAGCACAGAGCCCTACATGACAGCACAGATGGCATACCTATGAAGCTGGCCCTGGGTTAGGCAAAGGTAGATTCCAGGACCTAAAAGGTTTCAGTCAGCAGACACTACCCCTAAAGGCAACGTCCACACAGACCTTAAGTGTTGGGCTAGATGGACAGGTGAGTGAGCCAAGCTGAATGAACAGAACCAGTTTTAACTTCCAGCAAGTTGCCAGGAAAGAGGAAGGGGCATAGCAAATTGGAGCAAGAGTAAGTATACAGGGGCTACGGCCAGAGTGTGGGGCAGGGGGGCTGCAGGATTAAAGCCTGGGGAGGCTAAGGGAGCTGGGCGGCGAGGGCCTTCATGGCCAGGTTGGAGCCCAGTATCTGCCCAATCCAGAAGAGGCAGGAGCCCCCTTTCAGGAGGATGTTTCCTGCCAGAAACAGTTCTGCAGGTCCCACGCTCTCAAGTAAACAGTCTGAGTAATGGGTTTGATGATGAGGCAGGGGGTGGGGAGTCTGTTCCTGGAGAACCAAGGCCCTCAGGGAGCCAAGGACCAAACACTTATAATGATGATAGCATAAATCTGTCCTTGCATATCTCCTGCCTCTGTGCTATTAGATCTCCTTTAATTTCCCTTTAATGTCTTGGTGAAGTTCCTTTTGAAAATTCCAATCCCTCTCCTCTGGGCTGAATGAAAAGGGACAAGGAAAGGATAGAAAATCTGGGGAAACAGAATTCCCTGGATGAGGAGAGATGGCACCTGACAGTGTGCTTGGAGATCTGGCTGGTGTCATCACTAAGTTGTCACGCCTAGAATGATGGGGTGGCTGCCCTTGGCTTATGTCCCCATGGGGTGGCCCCTTACCTTATTTCAGCCACATGGTGTCATGGGAATCATTGCCCTGGGCCTTGCTGAAATGCACATGTACCATTAGGCTACGTGGGCCCCAGCCTGAGGAGCAGTGACCCATCTCAAGGAGCCCCTTGCAAGAGGCTCATTTATGACTTGGTGAGGAAGCTGGGTTCCAAAGGCAGCCTCTCCTGGGTCCCAGAGTCGCTGGCCAGTACAACTCAACCCCTTGTGGAAAACAGGCAAAAAGCTTAATGCTGGGTACAGATGAGGACACTGGGGCACAGAGAGGGGTAGAAACTGCCCTGATCACTCCATCCCTCAGTGCTGGCACTGGACTCCAGATCCCCTAGTGCCCTGTGTCACCAAGAGGGGGCCCACAGGAAGGAGCAGGGGGCCTGGGTCTCAGATCCCTATCACTGGTGAGGGAAAGCAGGGTGGGAGTGTTCACTCCTTGAATGGACACCGAAAGGCAGCGTCTCCCTTCAAAGGTGCCAGACAATGAAATCGTCGGCCAGACAGCCATTTGCTAAATTTGGATCAGAAGACTGTCTTCTGTTAACCCCTCCATGTCTAAGCATGCGGAGGCAGAGTGTTCGCAATTCCTCCTTCTTTCTGAAAACACTACAGCCCTGTTCCAGCCGCACTAGGAAGGAAGCTGTGTTTTCCTTGACTATATCTGGACTTCAAGATCAGGGAATCGGATCGCCAATGGTGGCTGGTCAGTGCCAGGCTGGGGCAGTGGCAGCACCCGAACGCTCCACCTGAACACACTACCCGAGGGTCACTGTGCACGGGTTACAGGCCAAAATGAAAGTAGGCAGAGGGCAGAGGAAAATCAGGCAGCTGGCCACATGACAGGGAAGCTGCAGGCCACAGGAAGCCTGCGTGTGGATCAATATGAAGCAAGACCATAGCAAAAGCAGGCATCAAGCCAGAAAAAAAGGAATCAGGGCCGGGCGCGGTGGCTCACGCCTGTAATCCAAGCACTTCGGAGGACAAGGTGGGCGGATTACCTGAGGTCGGGCGTTCAAGACCAGCCTGACCAACATGGTGAAACCCCGTCTTAAAAAAAAAAGTAAAAAAAGTAAAAAAAAGAGAAAAAAAGAAAAGAAAAAGAGAAAGAAAAAAAGAATCAGGAATAATGCCAGACGGTCAAAGGTTTGTGGGTCACAGATAAATCAGGCCACAGGAGAATGAAATCAGGCTTCAGAACAGACCAACGTCACCTGTGACTCAGAAGGACGGGAGCTGCGCCTCCCAGGGAAACCAGGTTGCGGGTCACTGCAGCCGCATTCCCACCCCTCCCTCCGCCGCCCGCCCAGCCTCACTTGAGCTGCTGGGTAATGAGCTCCTCGTCATTGAGATAGCGCAGCCTCTCCTCCTCCACCAGGGTGCGCTGGCGCTGCAGCGGGTCCTCCTGCCGCCGCGCAGCCTCCGACACGCGCATGCTCAGCTCTGTCTCCGTGCGCTTCAGCAGCGCGCGCACCGACTCCTGGTTCTGTAGCTGGGGGACGCACGGACGGATGGACCCGGGTGGGGGGAGCGGAGGCGCGCGGCAGGGGAAGGCCCGGGAGAAGGCCGGTAGAGGACTGACTGCCCAACGCTGCAGGGCGGGGCTCTGCAGAAGATGTAGCTGCTTGGCTCCGCCTCGGGCAGCAGCAAAGGGGTGGGATGGCGAAGGGCAGGGACAGAGGGCTAAGTTCTGGGGAAGAACATAGGCAGGAAGAGAACGGATGGAGATCGTGGAGCGGGGAGCGTTAAAATGGGCCATGCAAAGGGGCAGCTGCATGGCTGTGGCCTCGAGCAGCAGTGAGGGGGTGGTATTGCAGCGTGGGGAGGGCAAGGTTAAGTTCTGGGGAATATGAGGCAAGAGAAGAGGGTGGGGATATTTGCGGGACAGGGTGTGGCCCTATGTAGGGCCTTGCCGACAGTGCGGGCCCCATGACTGTGGCTTCCATCATCCCTGAATGGGGATGGGACTGGAATGAAGGACTCAAGCGTTGGCGTTTGATAGAGTTTCCGTGGCTGGGACAGGAAGACTAAGTTAACGATTGATCCAACCGGCTTGTAAGCCTGAATGGCGGGATGGGCGAGATCTTACCGTTGCCCAGATGGCAATTCTCTGCCCCCTCCCCAGCCTGTCTCTGCTCATTATCCTCACCTGACGGGCCCTAGGCCCGCTTGAGGAGCGGACATGGCAATGCCAAGCTCCTGACAGGTGGGACCATCTGCCAGGCGGGGCGGGGGAGGCTGTCGGGGCTCAGGAGGGAGGAGCTGAGGGGACTTGGGGGAAGGGTTCTCGCTGCATGAAAGGGATGCAGAGCGAGAAGGAACTGGAACTGCCCCGAGGGATACTGACGAGGGAGGGAGCTCAGTGGGTGACTGGGGCTCCAGGAGGGCTCTGGGGACTCAGAGAAGGAGAAGGAAGGCTCAATGAGGGGGACACGGGCGAGGGCTAGGGGCTTGGTGAGGGGAGCGGAGGTTCAGCAAGGGGGCGGAAGCTCAAGAAAGGGGAAGGGGAGAAAGGGTTCGGAGAGAGACCAGTGAGCGGCGAAGGACTCGGGCGTGGGAGCTCTGGGGAAGGGATAAGGGAGTAGGAGATGGGGCGGGACTTGTGGGAAGGAACTTCGACCAGTAGGTGGGCGTTGGTGGGGCGGGGCCCGGGACGGGGCGGTACCTGGAGCTTGCGCAACTGCTGGAGCTGGCCGCGCAGGTCACTGGCGCTGTTCTGCAGGCCTCTCAGGTGCAGCTGCATCTGCAGCCGGCTAACGGCGGTAGGCTGCCCTGCGGGGGTGCTGCCGGCCGAGGGCGGGGGCGGGCCGGACACCGGGGTGGCCCCGCTGCTCCGGCCGCCTGACCCGCAAGCTGCAGAGAAGAACCACGAGGATGGGAGAAAATGAACAAATCGTAAGCCTGGGAAGGACTGGAGCAAGGTCCTCCCTACTCTCCGACCCCCCACAGTAGCCAGAGAAGTCCACGACTTTGACTACCTGCCCCAAGGCCCTAAGGGTGGGGACCAAAGTGCCCGGGCAAAGACCTCTTGGGCTAAGGTGACCACTCATGTATTCATTGAAAGCCCAGTGATGTAGCTATTGCTTTATCCTCACTTTATAGACTAGAAAACAGACTCCGAGGGAACAAGGATGGGGGAGGGGGAGGGTCACTCACGTGCTGAGGGGGTGGCTGCTCCATTGGAGCCTTCAACCTTCTCACTGTAGCACAGGGAAAAAAGATAGGCATCAGGGGGTCCAGGCCAGCCCCAGACCTTCAGAGCTGGGTGGGACCTTAGATGTCATCTCCTCCAGCTCTCTGATCTGAAGATGGAGTCCCAGAGAAGGGAAGGGACTCACCCAGGGTCACCCAGTGAGACACTGGCAGAGCCGACGCCCGTTTCCCCTTCTTCCTGCTCCACCCCCAGGCCCTGGCAGTGGTGTTGGGAGAGGAGCCTCACCTGGGGGTCTCAGGCTCAGAGCCTCGGAGTAAGGCGCTCTGCACCAGGCCTGTGAGGCTGGCAATCTGCTTCTCCATGGCCTCCATGCGCTCCCTGGGTAGGAAGGGGGTCTGAGCAACCTCGCCTTAGCAATAGGGTCCCTCCTGCCCAGCCCCCCATTCCTAAGATTGGTGACCAGAAGAAACACTGTCCCATCCCTGGCTGCCGACACACAGACAACTCAAAGGGCCCCAGTGCCTCAGGATCAAGCCCATAGCCTCCCACCTCGCCTTTCACTCCCTCCTCAAGGCCACACACACGCTCTCTCCATGCCTGGCAGTGCTTTCCCCTGCCTGCTGTGCTTTTCTCCTGACCTCCTCCTGACAGGTGGGACCATCCGCCAGGCAGGGTGGGGGAAGACTGCAGGGGCTCAGGAAGGAGCTTCCCGAAACCATTCTACAGACCCCAGGAACCCCTCCTTTCATGCCACCCAAGGGAAGTGGAAAGTATTTTGAGTGTCTCTCCACTAGACCAGGAGAGGAACTGGGTTTGTGTGAAGGCCAATGGCTTCTCCTCATGGCTCAGCAACGCTGCCTGAGGGCGCAGGTTATCTACTGTCCTGGGTACCTCCTCCGGCCCTGCACCCTTGGGAAGGGACTGGGTGATGGGCAGGGGCTCCTCAGCCTGGAGGCTAGGTACCCGAATGTGCTCCTTTCCCGTCACCATTTCTCAACAGCACCCTCCTCCCCAGTGGACTTCAGCTGGCCTGGTGCTGGACAGCTCTCACTGCGGCAAACTCTTAAGCTGGAAAGGCACTGAAAGTGGTTCAGCCCCTCAGTTTTACAGTTGGGGAAACCAAGGCTCAGAAAATGGATGCAAGCCGGGCGCGGTGGCTCACGCCTGTAATCCAAGCACTTTGGAGGCCAAGGCGGGCGGATCACCGGAGGTCGGGAGTTCAAGACCAGCCTGACCAACATGGTGAAACCCCGTCTTAAAAAAAAAATAAAAATAAAAATAAAAAAATAAATAAAAAAAAGAAAATGGATGCAAACGTAGGTCTCCAGAGTCCTCATCTGGGGACCTCTCAACCACTCCCTTGAGTCTTGCAGATGGGAGGAAAATGGCAGGCTGGTCTCTCCAATGCCCGCCTTGCCACATCCAAGATGCTCTCTGGCGACCCTTCAAGACTACTCAAGGTCTCCAAAGGACTACGGAATTTCAGTCCAGGCCACACACTTGCCACGGACTCTGCCGCGCCCCCTCTCTGCAGCGCCCCCCCACCCCACCACCCCATCCCTGAGGCCTGGTGAATGTCCCTCACCTGGTCTCCGTGTCCTTGGCTGGCACTGGAGGCCCAAACCCAACCAGCGGGCGCTCCCCAGGCCCAGGGAAGAGTTCTGAAGGGGGAGCTCCAGCCGTCGAGGCGCTCCCGGTGCTGCGGGTCTTCCCTCCAGGACTTTCCGCGAAGACTGACGAGCCCGAGTCTTTGCGGAAGGACTGGCGCACCGGCGAGCCGCGGCTGGGCGGCCCCGAGTAGGGGCTGTGCGGTGGCGGGGGGCCTCCGGGGGGCGCCGCCACGTCCGCCAGCTTTTGCGGGGACGAGGGCGGCAGGCGGAAGCCGTAGCCGTCACCGTAGAGCGGGCCGCCGCCGCCCGCCGCCTTGTACAGGGAGTCCTCCAGGTCGGACTGCAGCGCTGCGGCCGAGTAGGTGCTGAGCGAGCGCACCGAGCCGCGCTTGTAGAGGCCGCCGGCGCCTGGGTAGGCGAACGGGTCGCCAGCGGCCGCGGCCAGGCTCAGACGGCCCTCGTGCAGCAGCCCGTAGGGGTCGGCATACAGGCCCTCGCCCTTCACCAGCACCATGCCGCCCGCCTTGCCCGCCAGGTCCTCGTCCGGCTTCACATCGCGCCGTTCCAGGATGGCGCTGGGGCTGGGGCTGACGCCCTGGGCGGCCGGGGCGCCTCCCAGCCGGTCCGCCGCGTGGTGCACCGGGCTGCCGGCGTATGAGGGCGGGCGCCCCCCGGCGTACGAGAGGCGCGAGCGCGACGGCGAGCCCGACTGCAGCCCGGACGGCAGCCCAGAAGGCAGCCCGGGCGGCGGCGAGCCGGATGCCAGGTGCGGCGCTGGCGACAGGTTGTTGAGGCGCCGCGTGGGTGACGACTCCCGCGACGCGTACACCATCTCTCTCTGCGCAGAAGACAGCCCGGACCCCCACGGCTGGTCACCAAGGACACCTCTGCCCCTTGCTTGAGAAGCCAGCATCTCCTCCCTGAAGCTTAGGAAGTCGCTTCTGCTCTCTGCCCTCCCTCTATCCTGCTGCGGTAGGGCCCCTTTTCCATCAGGGTTCCCAGCATGGAGGAAAAGGTGGCTGATGGAGAGGCACCAGCAGGGTAACCCTCAGCTCAGCTACTGTGAGGGGTAGGAAGTAGAAGGGGAAGGGATGGCTCCTGAGAGAGCCTTAGGCTATCTGGGGCAAGTTAGTGGAATCCCGAGTGGACAGGACAGGAATGGAAAGGAAGTAGCAGGCGGGAGAGGGGCTCTTCCCTAACTCCTCAGCCCTAAGCTCCCTTCTCCCAAGCTGGCCCGGCCCCCGACAACTGCCCGGATTCTGCTCACATGGACCCCATGTGCCCAGCCTCCCCAATGCTTTGGGGATGCCCAGTCATACCCGGAGGTCCCCGTTGGTGAGGTGTGAACCAGGGAAAGCAGCATAGAGGGGCTCCTTCCTGTAGATCTTGATAATACTGCGGTCCTGGATGTCCCTGGGGGGGGGAGGACAGAGGGGTCACCACCATCCCCCAGCCGTGCACAATGAGGAGGGGCGGCTACTCCAGGCAGAGAGAAGAGGGGTGGCCCGAGGAACCGGGAGCCCAACTCCTTCCTAAATCCTTCACTCAGGCTGCCAGCCACCAGCACACAGGCCCAGCAGCCTCCACCCTGGCCTCTTCCTGGCCTCAGGCGCCATTTTCAGGTTAGCTCAAAGCAAAGGGAACCAGCGGGAGTGGATGATTTAGAGAGGGGGTGGGGCTGAAATGGCCGAGGAAGGGGGCAGGGCGTTAGGGCTCTGGGAAGGGAGGGGAAAGGCTAAGGTCGCATCAGGAAGGGGCTGGGGAAGGGCCAGCAGGGTCCAGTACCCCGCAGAGGAGGAACGTGGGGAAGCCCACCCGCATCCCCCCGGAGCCAAGCCCACCGGACGTCCTCCAGCTCGTAGAAGACGTTGCGAGCCTCGTCTTTGATGAGGATGGCAGTATTGGGCGACTTAAGCATGCCCATGGTGAGCTTCTGCGGGAACATGTGGGCGATGAGTGCGTGCAGCGTGTCCAGGCTGCTGACCTCGTGCGTGATGTGCACGCGCCGAGTCTCCTCCCCGAACTGCAGGAACAGCACCCCTACGAAGGAGACGCCGCCCTCGCTGTCACGGCCGCCGCTGTCTCCACTCCGCCCTCCGGGAGACCTCCGGGAGCTTTCAGGAGCTGCGCCAGCCCCGCAGAGGCAGGGTCTGAGGCCAGATTCCGCTCCCGAGTGCAGGTGAACCCAGGCACCCCTCATGCTGCTGGCCGGGGCGCCAGGCCGTCTCCAGCCTCTCAAGGCACCCACTGGACTCCAGGCAGTTGGAGGAATTTGGACAAGGAAATGGAAGTGGGGGCAGGAGCAGGTGGGGCGGAAACTGAGAGGAAGTGAGCTGAGGGAGAGAGAGGTTGGAGAGTTAAGAGAAGAGAGATAGGGGGGAAGGGAGGGATGAAGGAAAGGGACAGAAGAGGAAGCAGAAGGGAGAGAGGAGGCCTGGAGGGAAAGGGGTCGGCTGGGGATGCTGAGGGCGAGAGAGATGGAGAGAGCAGGAGTTGCTGGGGGAGAAGGGGCTGTGGGAAAGAGCCGAGCTCGAGGCGAGCTGGTGTTGCATGGGAGGAGGGGGCCCCAGGGAGTGAAGAGCAGAGGGAGGAGCCTGTGCGGGGAGGGAGGGTGGACAGGGCGGGCAGTACCTGGGGAGCGCAGCTTGGTCTGGCTGGCTGAGCGGGAGAGAGGCAGGCTCTGTCGGAAGCGGTTCATCCTGCTGAAGCCCAGGGGCAGCTCGGCCTCCGACATGGTCTCCAGCGACTCAGCCGAGGCATACGACAACTTTGCCGCCTGGTCTGCCAGCCCGGGCTGGGCTCCCTGAGTGTGGCGTGAACTGCGGGTCTGCAGGGGCCGGGCAGGGTGAGAAGGGACCAAGGATAAGCACCCCTCTTTGCTCGTCACTGCCTATATCCAGGCCTGGGGAGGTCCTGCCAGCCAGCGACACCCACACAGATGACAGATGCCTGGCGTGGCCACAAGAGAGTTCCCCAGCCTCTCCTGGCCTTGGCCTCCCTGGGATACCCCACAGGTAAGGAGTGGGCAGAGGACCCAGGGACCCTGGGAAGCCAGACAAAAGGCCATGTGAGTGGGGGCTATCGGTGCGCCTGCTATTTCAAGCTTCGGAAGAACAACAACACAAATTTGTCACCAAGGTGAGCAGCAGAATCGTTGAGCAAATTGGGGCATTAGTTCCAGACATTAATGAAGTGGCTGGTTTGTGAGTGGTGAATTTATTCTTCATGGAGCTTAAAGGGTGGGGGTGGGGGCAGGAAGCAGGGCCCAGGGAGAAAGCAAAGAGAGTTGGGACCCCAGGATCCCAGCTTTGGGGGGATATGGTCCCTCATAGAGCTGGACACAGGAAATGTCCTTGATTTAGGGTTACTGGGAAAACTATCCCAAACTCCCTGAAGCCAGCTGGACCCCGATTTCAGATGACCTTCCCAGTGCCCACAATGTACATGTTAAGTCTGATGTGACACACATGCACACACGACACATGTGCCATGCCTCAGCCCCTCCCTGCATGGCACATGCTGCCACACAGCCAGCCAGCCTCCCCCAGGACCCTCTGAGCCATGGCAGCCACTTCTCTGAAGCTGTAGCTGAGGCTGATATCTGGCTGTGGGTAGGGAAGGATGTCACAGGACAGCTTGATTGCTCTCTCCATCGGGGAGGGAGAGTCAGGATGATTTCAACTGTACTTTAAGAGCCTACTTTCGGCTGAAACCTGGGGCTGTCACTCAAGGCCACAGCCCCTGCCATTCTGTCCTAGACCCTGGGCAAGAAATCTGGTTGCATACAGAAACTGTTCCAGGGAGTGGGATAATGAATCTGGTCTATGCCATTCCATGTTATGTGCATTATATACATATATGTGTCACATAAACATATACTGTCGAGAAATAATCATGTTGTCCAATTGTATTTTTTTTGGTAAAACAAATTGTCTATTTTTAAAAACAAATCACTCAAAACCATTAACACTGGTTATCTCAGGGTTGACAGTTTTCATTTTTTACTTTATAGATTTCTGTACAAAATTGTGTGAACAGATTCATTTTATAATTTTAAAAAGACAACAATAAAAGTATCTCTTAAAAGGAATCATTTATTCTCTTCTTCCCTCTCTCCCCAAATCCTGGTTTACCTCTAATTAATCTCCATCTTTGTATTAACTCAATTTAATGTTCCAATTGGATTAGCACTCTTAAAGGGAGAGCATCTTCTGATGGGCAGTATGCCCAGCTGTCCCCTAGGTGGCCTTGAGAGTTTGGGGGCCATAATATATCAGATGTGGGGACATAAGGGAGCTTCCCCTCTCAAGCACAATGCCTTAACCACTGGGTGAGTGTGGGTCTTGGCAGGAGGAAGGCAGCATAGAAATGGGCTGGGGTGGGGGTGGGGAGAGGGGGTGCTTGTGCTTGTGACAGAGAGGCTATGGCTCAGCTCTAGGCTGACCACCAGTGCCAGCCCTCGCCCCTCTATCTCACCTTCATCCCAGCTGAAGGGAGGGGAACTCTGCAGCAGTGTGGGGAACCAGGTCTGGTCTGGTGGTCATGGAGTTGCTTGGCAACTAAAAGGTCAGTGGTTGCCAGGCTGGTGCGGATGAGGGGCTACAGAATTCAGGCAGCATGAGGCAGCCAGCAGTGAAGAGTAAAGGGTGGCCATCGTGCCACGGGGGACATCAGTGAGGTGCCAGTAAGGAGAAGGAACAGGGGTCCGAATGAAGAGGGCAGGGCAGGGATCCTGGGGGTTGTTACCTGCCAAGAAGGCAGAAACCCTGGGAGAAGAGATGCCCAGGTTCTCTGCTGCATCACTTCCCAGCCCCATGGGCACCTTTGCCTTCTCACAGCCTGTACAGAAAACCCAACCTGCTGGCACCTCTCTCCATCCTTGGGCTGAGACAATAGGGCAGAGGAAAGTGAGACCTCCAGAAGGACTTCCCCACCATAAGGGAGATGGTAGAAGAACAAAACAAGCAGAGCTCTCCAAAGATAGGACAGGGGCTACATGGGCAGTAGAGAGTGCCTGTCACCAGTGTTCTAGGGAGCAGCTCCTGGATCTGAGATTCCAGAGGTTGGACATAGACTAGGGAAGAATCACTTGGGAGCTTTTAAAAACACATTTTCCAGGACCCCACATTCACTGAACCAGAATCTCTGGGAGTTGGAGCTTGGGTTTGAGATTTTCGACACGTTCCTAAGGCGATTCTGAGTTCTAGGTTTAAGAATCAAGGCAGAGTCCATGATTCAATAGCTAATGAGGTAGGCTACCATGTTGGGCTCACCAGGAGCCAGGCACTGCCTGGAACATGCATCCTGAGTTTTTTTGTTTGTTTGTTTGTTTTTCTCTCCCTCCCTCCCTTCCTTTTTTTTTTTTTTTAGAAAATGCCTCACTCTGTCACCCAGGCTGGAGTGCAGTGGCGCGATCATAGCTCACTGCAACCTCAATCTCCCAGACTCAAGTAATCTTCCCACCTCAGCCTCCAGAGTAGCTGGGACTACAGGTGTGCACCACCACATTAGGCTGATTTTTAAAAAGTTTTTTTGTAGACATGAGTGCTCACTACGTTGCCCAGGCTGGTCTCAACCTCCTGGGCTCAAGTGTTCCGCATGCCTCAGCCTCCGAAAGTGCTGGGATTACAGGTGGGAGCCAGCACATCTGGCCTTTTCCTCCTATCTTTACAATTCTATGATGCAGACATTGTCACTCTACAGAGGAGAAACTGAGGCTGAGAGGATATGTAACTTGCCCCAGGTCACCAAGCTAGTCAGCAGCAGACTGGATGGAATTCACCACGATGCAGCCTGGCTCTTGGGCCCATGAACTGAACCACGACCCTCGACTGCCTCCTCCAAAGAGGCTATGCTCAACACCAGGACTCCTCTGACTCCATGACTCTCTGATTTAAGGACTTCTTGCAGTGCTAGGAAGAATGCATGCAAATAAGACACCTGGGGAGTCTGGGAGGGATGCCTCCCACCCGCTGTCAAGATGCTGGGACTTGGGAGGCCAGAGACTCCAGGAAGCAAGCAGCAGTCTCACTTGGTTTGCTCAGCTTTGGGCCTGGGTGCCAGGGAAGATGGAAGAGGTGCCTGAGGGTACTCCCCCGGGGGTGAGCAGGATACCCTTGGAGGGGCAGACAGCTCTCTCAGCTCTGGAAAGGCCAGAGCCCAGGAGGAGGCAGGAAGGCACCTATCCCTGAGCTTAGCCCTCCACTTAGCAGGCTTGAGGGTATAGGGCCATGAGTCTCCTGCCTAGCACTGACCAGCCCCCATGGTGGACAGTAAGGAAAGGAAGAGGGGCCCATCACAGTCACAGGGCCTCCCAGTGAGGTGAGACCTGAATTCAAAGAACTGAGCCCACAACAAGGGTCTAGGTCCCTAACTCAGAGCCAGCAATCTCTCCAGGCTGGAGGAAGTGTCATTCCAAAATGCCCCTCACGGGGTGGGGATGCCCCAGGAACTGAGCATCTCTAGCCCAGATCCACAGCAGGGGTGGCCCAAACTGCCACTCCATCCACAAGCCCTGACAGGCGAGCCCGATTCTCCCAAAGCAGCAGCTGCAGCCTGCAGCCCCAAGGCCCACCGCCCACACCAGAAGGTGCCCGTGCAGACGCGCACCCGGAGCAAAGCCTGTGCAAGGGAGGGGCAGGGGAGGGGAGGGACAGCACATGCAGATGTCATGGAAGCAGAGGCATCACACACTGACCTTGAAACTCCAGTAGTTTGGCTGCTGATGGAAATAAGAGAAGAGATGGTTATGAGGGGGCTGGGAGGGGAAAAGAGGGCACTCAGCCCTGGGACATGGGCCCTCCACCCTCCCAGGAGCAGGAAGGAAGCCATGCCTGGCACATCCATTCTCTACTGTTTCCATTCTCTACTTAGACTTGGAATGCCCAGGATGGCCCCGAGCAGGCGCTACAGTGACTCCTCGCAGAGTGACCACTGGGAAAAGGCATGGAGTATGGTGACAGAGCGAACTCATGAGGCTGTCAAAAGAGAGGCAGTGACAAAGTTGAGCTGTGGGGTCAGAGAAATGGCATGCCGGGGAACAGTGCTTGGAAGAGGTGGCAATTGAGGTGGGTCTGGAAAAATGCGCAGCTGGAGACTGGGAGGAGAGGCCTGCTGGGCTGTGGGGCCGGCGTGGGCAGGTGCCCAGGGGCAGACAAGTGGAGCAAGGGTTGAGGAAAGGCGCTAGTCCACACTGGCTGGGGTGCAGCAAGATAGTAGCAGATTAGGCTGCAAAGGGTGGGGGAGCAGGAGGCTGAGGCCAGATGATGAGTGGCTGTTAAGTGCTGAGAGAAAGTATTTAAGTGCGTGGACAAGCGTCTGAATGGAGCAGAGTAGGATCAGAAGTAGGCCCTCGGGCAGGGTGGATGGAGTGGGGCAGGGTGGATGGGGCAGGGGTCAGAGGAGAGAGGCTGGGGGCCAAGGCCAAGAGGCAGAGGCCTATGCAGCTTGCTGGATGTAGACTACAGAGCAGAGGGGCTGGATGCCAGGAACCTCGCTCACTGGGCAGTCAATGGCTGGGGAGCTGGGGGCAGTGCTGGGGGCTGGGGAGACTGGGACTGTGGCTGGCTGGCAGATTCAGGAAGGCTCCTCGCATCCCTCCTAGCATCCCTAGAATGGGGAGCTGGAGAGTCTCCCTCATTTGCAGTAACCGAGGGTCGCCATGCCTTCCCTAGAGACCAGAAGGCCCTTCCAGATGGCTTAGGACAAGGAGGGAGCAGCTCTGGGGCTGAGTTGGTTCTTGGCAAAGCCGAGGCACCCTGCTGACCGGTGCCAGTCTCAGCGGGGAGAGAGAGGCAGCAGATGGCCTGGCCCTGGGGTGCCTGGCACGAGCAGACAAGATCCCCAGGCCTCAGAGCCACTGGCAGAGGAGAGGGACATCGAGGGTGCCCATGGGGGAAGAACACCATGCCAGGGTGTCCCGGGCCACCTGAATGCCTTCCTGGCAGGGAGAAGTGGAAAGGGGCTGAGTAGAGGGGCACTCCGGCTAGAAGCTTTGCCTAAGGCAGACCTTTGGGGTGGTGGGGGTGACACTGGGCTGGGGCTGGGACCAAGAGGGTGACTTGCCAGGACCATGCCCTCCTGAGCCACCATCCCCATCCTTCCCCCACCATTTGCTCTAGAAAACAAACAAACAAAAAACCAGTCACATGCCAGGCAGGAGAAGGGGACAGCAAAGTCTGTGTCCCAGCCAATTCCTGGAATCATCTATGGACTGAGGCCACCCCCAGCGGTGTGAGGGACGCCCACAGGTACTGAGGGTAGGGAGGCCCGGAGCTGAGAAACACGTTCCAGTGGCAGCCGCCTGTGGCCTGGGGAAGAGGAGGGGTAGCAGAGGGAGTGGACATGTGGAGACAGGCAGAGGGCACCAGCAGGTTTATGAGGAGAGTCACATCTGCAGACCTAGCGGTGATGGACGGCTCTGCAGAGCAGGCCTCGAGTCCCTCAGCCACCACCACCACACTGGGCATGGGCGGCACACACATGGGCCACCCACAGCTCCCACAACAAGCAGGCTCACGCACAGCCGAGCATAGACTCTCAGACACATCCTCCAATAAGGACATCTCTGCAGACACACTCAGAGCGACACACATGCACCCCTACTGACGGAGGGGCTCCTCGGTCACAGACAGCCCCGGAAACAAACAGAAACTCAGAGACAGAGACATTCACACATAGACTGCCCTCACTCATACACAAATGTGTTCCCCTCCCCCCAGACCCCTGCCTCACTCACACACTCTCACAAGCACCACAGTCAGTCACAGAGCACAATAGGTGCTGATGGCATTCACACTCACCCTCAAAACACCACAGTCACAGAAACAGAGACACAGGGGCCCACTCACAGCGAGACACACGCGGGCTATCAAAACACACACAAAGCAATGCACGCACCATACACACACACACACACACACACACACACACACACACACACACGCACATGGCCTCAGAGCCACTCACATGCAAAGAGAAAGCCCCAGGTCAGGGTGCCACTGTCCCATGCCTATGATGTCCCAGATATTATGAGTCAGTGAGGTAACCTCTGATGCAAAAGAAATACAAGATGTCCTGTCACCCACCCTGCCACCAATGTCAACAGACTCAGGTACCTTGTTCGGATGACTGGGACCCCCCTGGTGGTCCTGGGAGGGAGGTAAGGACAGGGCCTAGCCACAGCCACACTGGCTATGGCCTCCACATGGGCCTGCCCCATGATCCTAAGGCTGTGCACATCCATGGGGCAGTCACCTAGAAGGGATGGGTCACTAGCGGCAGCCAAGGGAGAGGACTGGCTGGCATCAGAGCCATAGGAAAGGCCAGCCAAGCCCCTCAAAGGATAAAGATGGAAGAGGAATTGCGCTTGTGCTGGTCACCTGGATGCACAAGTGATGTTGAGATCAAAATCCTGGAACTTCGGGCTCTGATGAATCCTGCCCTCCATCCCCTGTCCTCCCTCCGGAGAGTGAGAAGAATGCTCCTCTTTCATGTCGGCCCCACCAGGAACGAGACGCAGTCTCTTGGCAACTCAGTGTCTTTGGTGAGAGAAACTGTAGTGGGGGAGGCCTCTGGGGATATCGTCCATCCCCTTCTCTGTCCCATTCCAGGATTTTAGCCCATGGGACAGACTAGGGTGACTGAGAGCAAAGGGCTCCTCCCCTGTTCTCTAAGGTGGGCCATTCCCAGTCACTCCCCTTCCAACTTCCAGTACCCTTTACTGTGCCAGTACAGTGCCTGGTGGATAGCAGGCGCTCAACAACTATGTGATGACGAATGAATGTCAACAAAATAGGACGGAGCCATGGGAGGAGGGTGGGATCTCTGAATACTCTGGTCTGGCACCATTCCCTCCATCTCCTGGCACCCAGCACTGCTCAGCCTCCTGGGCCTTTTCCCTGGGAATTTCCCAGCACCAGAAACCCCCAAGTTGGGAGGGCAGAGAGCGGGAAGGGCCAGGAAAGGCCTGGCTGGCCACCACAAGCCAACTCTTCCAGTGCCAAAGCTGTCTCACCCCCACAGTCAGGGAGGGGGCCTCACCTTCCCAAAAGACAGTGAAAGGGGGAAATAAAGAAAGGGGTGAATAGGGGAGACCCCACCAGGGGCAACCACTTATGGGGAAGAATCTTAAAGGAGCTGGGACAAAATGAGAGGTGTCTTAAGAGGGTAAGATGGAAGCATAGGACCCTAGGGACCAGGCTCTGAGAAATGGCGGAAGGGAATATGTCTCAAGGCTTCAGGAAGCCAGGACAGGGAGTCCTCAAACTCCCTGGTGAGAAGAAAACACAGCTTCTTCCCTCTGGGGGCTAAGGAGTTAACTCCCTTTCTCTCTCCTCCATCCTAGCCACTGGTAGCCAGGGTTCCTACTTCCTCCCCGACCCTGCTGGTCTTTCCCCTCTCAGCCCTTGTGCCCTGGGAGGGGAGGGGCTAGGGCCCCTGGGGAGGCTTGGCCCAGCCAGCTGAGGTCTCTTTCCTCCCCTGGTCAGGCATCCCCAGCAGGTTCAGTGAGCGCATGACCCCTCCTTGCCCTCAAGCCCCGACCACGCATCCTCCAGGGAGGGAGGATAACCCACGGTCGCACTGGCTTCTTAATCCCCTGGCTGTGCTGCACCGGTGCACACACCCACCTCTCAACTCTCGTGGACACGAGTCCGCGTAAACACTCGTCCCCCGCGCTGGGGCTAAGCCACTCGCCCCACCACCTCGGGCGCCTGCCCCTACTGCGACGAACATGCACGACCCTCTCCTCCAGGTGAACGGATGACTCCCTCATCTCCTTCCCAATGCTGAGTGTGTGTGTGGGTGGGGGGTGCTGCGGGACCTGCGCTGCGCTGGGGGCGAGGGCGCACCCCGGGAAGGTCATGACTTTTCGAGGTTGGGGGAGGGGGCGCCAGCCTGGTTTTGGAGTGGGGGCCGGCCCACACTGAAGGCACCTAATGCGGTGGGGGAGGGGAGGAGGCGTTTCTCAGGGATAGGGAACCCGCAATGGCCTGGGCGTCCCCCACCCCTGAATGGCTCTCTGTACCGCGGGCCCCCATCTCCGTGTCCCCGCCTCCCGCCCAACCCAAGGCGGCAATCCTGGGCCCCCACAGGAGCTCCCCCTTACCTGCGGTCACAGGTGTACGTGCGGGGGCCCCCAGCCCCAGGAGGGCGGGGAGGAGGGCGGTCCCTACTCCCACCCGCCCGGGCTCTTCTCTCCCTCGGCCGCCTCCGCAGCCGCGGCCACCGCCGCCGGTGCCCTTTGCTGCAATGCGAGAGCCGCCGCGGCCGCTGCCGAGCCAGCCCGGGCCCCGGTCGCCCCGGTAACCGCGACTCCACCTGGCGCGGCGCGGCGCGCCGCCGTGCACATCCCCTCTCGCAGCCCCCTCCCCCGGCGCGGCCCCGCCGGCGCAGCCCCGCAGAGGAGCGGTGGAGGCTGGTGGCTGCGTCGCCGCGGTCACCCGATACGCCGGCCCAGCGCCCGGGACTCGGGTTGCAGCAGGAGGGAGGGAGGTTAGACAGCCTGGTGGAAGCCGGGGGAGGGGCTGTGGGCTTGGAGTCCAACCTCTGGTCCCCTCCCAGGATCCTCTTCACTGCCTCCATCCCTTAAGGTCCCGCCTGGTGGAGGGTCAGGGAGAGGGGGACAGTGTTCTGCCTCCTGCTCTGACACCTTTAGAGCCCACAGCCTCTCCCCACCGGGGTCTTCGCTGTGCACCTTTGCCCTTTTAACTCTCCCGTGACTTAATCCCTAGTCAAGTCTGGGAGGCCTAGGATGCCTAAGTTTCCTAGATGGCCTCTGATCCTGCCCTGCTGTGTGCTCTGGCCCTTCCAAAGTCTCTGGTCCTGCACTTGACAAAAGGGAACCTCAGACTCAGCCCTAAGGGCAGGGAGTGTGACAAGTATCAAGTGATGACAAGATCCTATGCACAGACACTTTCCTGGTTAATTACAGAGCCCCAGGAGGAAGGTCTGCTCAAGCACTCCCCCTTCCGCCATCAGAGCAGATCCCAGATGTGGACAGGCCAAAATCCCCAGCTCCCCAACCCCCTGACCTGGGACAACTCAGCTCACCAAGTCCAGCCTCACTCCTGTTCATCACCCAGCCCCTATCACAGCCCCAAGATGCTCCATGTAGGGAGGACCTCTGGGCAGCCAAGGCACCCCAACCTGCCCATGCATATCATATCTGTCCTCTGTCCTATCACCATCCCTGTCCCAGGCCACTTTGGTCTCCACCATCCACTTGGCCATTCAGGACAAGTCTGTCCCACTTGCCATCCAGCCTTGGGGGCAGACACATCCCTGTTCTGCCCCCAGGCTCCATCTTGGCCCCAAAGTTCAGCCAAGATGGAGCTTGGGAACTGGGAATGAAATTGGGCTGAGTGCCCTGTGAGTGATGCCAAGTGTGCCAATCTGTTACTAGACTTGAGTTACACTCGGCTAAAACGTCCTCCCTCTGAAGGCCTGTCACTTTCTAGGTGGTCACAATTTTCTTTCTCTTAATTCCCCTTGAAAAAGCCAAGTCTTTTTGTCCTCTGGGGGAAGCAGGGTGTATAAGGACCTGAGCACTCTGCTCCCACTGGACTCCCTGCCATTACCCCTCCTCCGCCTCTTACAGCTGAACAGCCTCGAGCCAAGACCTCCCCTAGGCTGTCCCCTTCCCACTGCAACTGTGATGCCTATTTGGGGCCTCAGATGCCTATTTTTCTCCCATAGCAATATCCAGGCCTAGCCGGGAACCCAGGCCCCTGGTATCCTGCCTACATGTGCCCCTGTCTAAGCTAAGATCTATGTTCCCATAAGGGACACTGAAGCTTGATGAGGAAGAGAACAAATTCAGGACAGATGGCTTGATGCCCAAGTCCTCTTAAAAATTAGAGACTAAGCCATGAACTTAGCAAGAAGGGTGAGAGAGAGACTTCATGCAGAACATCCTGATGGTGGGACATCAAGGCTGGGTCTGCTCAGAAACGGAAGGGGAGGGTGTGGAGAGGGGAATAAGATGGTCCTCAGTGGGAGGAGGGCATGAAACCCACAGAGCAAGGTCAGGGGACTCCTGTTTAAAGGAGAAAGGGATACAAAAACTTTTTAAAAAAATCCTGAGTCTCCTCCCTCAAAAACTCCTGCTCCAAAGCCAACTAGGTGTGGGGAGGTAGTGGCAGGGGATTAGACGATCAGGCAGATGTGAGTACGGGGCATAGAAGTCTCCTGAAAATAGGGGCTCCTACACCAAAGAGAAAAGATTGCAAAATAAAAATCCTGAACATCCCCCCTCCAAAAAAAAATCCTCCCCAAAGCCAAACTCCACCATGGGCTTGGGGGGTAGGGTGGAGGTGGGTGACTCACCTGGGCCGGCTGGCCAGCCCCGGAGGGGGCGGAGTCGCCGTGGAGGTGGGAGCAGAGGGAGCTGAGGAGGCACACGGGGTCCACGGTCCAGCCGCCAACCTGTGTGTGCGAAGCGGGGGACACCCCATTAGGGGAAGCGGGCAGGAGCCGCTGGGGGACTGGGACTGGAAGGGAGGGCACTCCTGGGGCAAGCCTTGGCACAGAGCTCATACTGCAGACAGGTCTAGTGACGCTGGCAAGTCCCTTACTTAGGCTGGGTCTCTCTCTAACTAGAGCCCTGCTCTGTTTCTGGATGGCTGCCTTTCATGTTAGACCTGCGGGTTCCCTGAGCCCAGGGCAGGGCCTTCCCTATCAGACATTCCTGAAATCCCCATCTCCAGTTTTTTGTTTGTTTGTTTGTTTTTTTTTTTTTTTTGAGACAAGTTCTCACTCTGTCATGCAGGCTGGAGTGCAGTGGCATGATCACAGCTCATTGCAGCCTTAATCTCCTGGGTTTAAGTGATCCTCCTACCCCAGCCTCCTGAGTAGCTAGGACTACAGGGCATACCACCATGCCCAGCTAATTAAAAACAATTTTTTTTGTAGAGACAGCCGCATTGCCTAGGCTGGCCTCAAACTCCTGGACTGGGCTCAGCGCTCCAGCTGCCTCAGCCTCCCAAATGCTAGAATTACAGGTGTGAGCCACCATGCCCCGACTCGTGTTCAATTCTAGGCTGCCCCTCTGCATACTGGCAAGGAAGCCGCTCCTTACCACCTCCCCTTCCCCTGCTTTCATCCCTCCTCACTGAAGGTGTCACCACCTACCTCACAGAAATGGGGACTGCTGGGCAGGAGAAGCCTCCCCCCAGTTGTCTCGGTCCTACAGCATATCTTTCTCTCCTGTTTCTCAGCGGAAGTGACTCCACCCCCTTCCTTCCCCAAGGCCACCCCACACCTAAGACCATCCTTCCAGATTCCTCTAGGACCTGTTTCCCACGGGCTTCTTTCCTCTTGGCGTCCTCAGATTCATTCCTCCCTCATCTCTCTTTCATTCCGCAAACACTGCCCGAGCTGGCACCATGCTTAGGCACCGAGCATTCCCTGGCAAGTGAATGGGGCATAGATCCTGCCCACTTACACTCTGAGGGGGGAAGCAAATGAGTGAAAGAAGAAAGGAATGAAATTGTGGGTGGCTGGGCTTTGATTCATTTCCTAAGTATTTACTGAGTTCCACACTCTGTGCTGAACATGCCAGAACACAGGAGGCCCTCTGACATGCCTACACCTTCCCTCCCAAGCCTGCTGCCCCTGGAAGCTCCACCCAGCTGTTTTCATCCCTTTCCTGGCCAAATCTCCCCAAAACAGGTCTGTGGCTGGGGCTCCCGATCCTCCACCAACCCCAGTCTCCATAAGCCCTGAAACTGCCCATTACTTCGCCACGCCAGGAGATGCGAGCTCTCAGTACCCTCCGCGCCCACGGATCCTGGCCAGTAGCCATGTTGGTTTCTCCCTCCCCATCCCTTTGGACTTCTGAAGCGCTGGTCACCCTCCTGCTGGCCCCTTGTCCAGGGGCCCTTTTCCCCTGAGACTTCTTCATGGATACAGAACACTCCTGGTCCCCTTTCCCCAAACATCATGGCTTTCTCCCTTCTTAGACCCCATTCCGCCCTGGTGACCACTCGGCATCCTGGGTCCACTTTGTATCTGCCATGACTGTGCTCAACTCTCCTCCTGAAGCCTCGGCCTCTTTGGAGTCCTGAGTGGTGCATGTGGCGCCTAAAAGTCATCCGCAAGAATGCCCTGCCCACGCCTCCAACCCATTTCCTTATATTCCTCTCCCCTTCCCCCAGACATTTCCTTCCAGCCCTCCTGCTTCTCTCCAAGGCACCAACATCTCCCTGTCACCCAGCTTTTTCTGTCATTGCATTCTAGGCCCAGGCAGCTTAGCCTTAGACCTGGGCTTGGTCTTCTCCCAGCCCCCATCGTCCATGCTTCCTCCTTAATCATCCCTGAGACACTGTCTTTGTCTTCTCGTTCCCCTGCCTCCAGCCCCACTTCTCCCCTCCTATTCCCCATCCCAAAGCAACCACAGCCATCCCAGCCACCACTATCTGCCCCACTTTTTCAGTCTGCCCCTACATGTCCCACTACCTCCCACCTGCACCTTCTCACCAGCCAGGTGGACCTCTGTGCCAGTTCCCAAACCAACCCAGGCCTATTCTCATGCCATATACCCCCACCACTCCTAAAACAACATTTTCTTCCTCTAGCCCTATGCAAACCCTTTTCATCTTTCTAAGCCCAGTTTAGATACCTCCTCCTGCAGGAAGCCTTCCCTGATCAGTACTGCCTACCTGATCTTCTGTCCTCTAAACTCCTCCCAGCTGGCTGTTCCTCTCCCCAGCTAGATGACAAATACCCCTGCCCTTCTCCCCAAGCCATTGCACACAGGGAGAACTCAATGAGAGGGGCTCCCTGAGGGTGAGGGCCACATCTTCATCAACTCTCTCTAATCCTGATCTGCATCCTGCTCCCAGAAGGACTTTGGAGCTGGGAAAAGGCAAAAACCAGACAACTGGAAGTAGCACTAGGGGACAGATAAGGTACCAGAAATGTGCCAATGTGTCTTGTTCCCTGCACCCGGGGGTGGGAGTGGGGACAGTCCTCCCCATCCCCAGCTATATCCAGTAAAACCCAGAAAAGGGAGACAGTGCAAGACAGGTGTAGGAGCAGGGACTCACACACCCCCAGGTTGGACTGAAAGGCTGCTGATGGGTTGTGCGTGCCTTCCCTCAGTCCCTTCACCCGGAGGGAACGATGACTGAGTCTCAGTGGCCCATATGCAGCAACCATGCAGGCGCCTCACCAGTGCAGAACTGTACACAGAATGCTAGACCCAGAAAGCATGTTCTTACAGACAAGAAGCTCACCTATGGGTGGAGAGATGCATTCAGGACCCGGAGCATCTGGGAGAGGTTTAAAAAGGAAGCATCCTGGGCTGGGCATGTTGGCTCACACTTGTAATCCCAGCACTTTGGGAAGCCAAGGTGGGTGGTTCACCTGAGGTCGGGAGTTCGAGACCAGCCTGACCAACATGGAGAAACCCCGTCTCTACTAAAAATACAAAAATTAGCGGGGTGTGGTGGCGCTGTCTGTAATCCCAGCTACTCGGGAGTCTGAGGCAGGGGAATTGCTTGGACCAGGGAGGCAGAGGTTGCAGTGAGCCAAGATAATGCCATTGTGCTCCAGCCTGGGCAACAATTGTGAAACTCTGCCTCAAAAAAAAAAAAAAAAAAGTATCCCACCTGCCATAAAAGGATACAGGTCTTGGTCCAGAGACAGACCCTGCGCCTCCTCTCTAAGCCCTACTGATGACAGATGAGAGACCCAGGAACAGAGAGAGGAGGCCTCCAGCTCCAAGTCACCCAGCAAGTCACGGGGTGGAACAGGGAGGAAAGAGGTCAAAGGCTCCACTTCTGGGCTCCATTCTTGCAGGTTGCAGAGACTGGAGACACATCAGACCCAGCCTACTGAGGCTCTCAAGGCCCCACCCTCTCTTAGGGACCGTATCACAGAGGTGCGGACCCCAGCATCTCAATCTCACCACCAGATGGACTCAGGCACAGAACATCAGTCCCCAAGGCTGTCCTCCTCTCCTTTCCTCCCAGAAGGGTTCTGCCCAAACAGCGTGAATTAAAGAGCAGCGTCTTTAACTCAACACACGCTCTCAATTTCCGGACTGCAGGCAGAGGTCTGGAGCCAATCCCCCACCCCTTCCTCCCCAGGCTCCAGAAAAGGCCAACCCGGGCCACTGCCCTGGAGGGACAGCTCCCCAACTCCCGCCCTTCTCCTCTCTCTGCCCCAGATGCCTCCCAGAGTTGAAATGAGCCTGGGAGCACGGAGCGCCGGATCAGACCCCCTCCCCTGTCCGCTGGCCGCGTCCGCAGCCGCAGCCGCAGCCGCAGCCGGGCGCCCACTCACCTGCTCTCGCATCCTGTCCTGCTGGCCTCGCAGGGCCAGGGCGTGCTGCGGGTACTTGCTCTTCAGATGGTCCATGAAGGCATCGCGCTTGCGGTCGGCGTCCGCCTTCTGGAGCCCGCTGAGCGCCTCCAGACTCTGGGCCGCGATCACCGTGTGCCTCCGCTCGGACGTGTGCACGAGACCCACGTTGGAGAAGCGCCGGCCCCCGCTGCCCCCGCCGCCCCCGCCCCCCAGGGTTCGGTACTCCCGCGGGTACTCGGCATCGTCCGCAGACAGCATGGGGGGGCTGCTCCGCTCCGGATCTGTGAGAGGTGAGAGGGGCGCGGCGGGGTCAAGGCGCGCCGGGCCTGGGGCTGCCCATCCCCCACGGGGGGGGGTCCCTGCGGGGAGGGGCGGGGCCTGGGCCTAAGGGGAGTGGAGAAGCGCCTGGGGTGAGGCAGGGGCCGCCCAGCCCCTACTAGGGACTGAAGGGGGAGGAGGGTGGATGGCGTGGAAAGTGTGCCTGCGGCCTCCAGGGAGGGGTGAGGATCAAGGGCTGGATACTTCCTGTTCCTCCTCCGTGGGTTCGGGGTGGTAATGACCGTCAGGGAGTGCCGCCCTTTGAGGCCAAGGAGAGGGTTTTGGAAGAAAGGGGTAGAAGGTGTCCTGAGACCCTTTCCAGCCACACACCCTCCTAAAGCTGGTGCCAGCAGGTGAGGGAAGGCGGGGGGTGCCTTTTAGATGCTCCCTAAAAGATGTGAAAAAGAGCTTGTAGTCTTCTTTTGAGGTTGGGTTCCCTCCTCCCTCAGACTAGCACGTCCAGGACATACTTATCCTCAAGGCTGGGGGCCAGCCGGGAAGAGTGCCAGGGCAGGGACACAGGGGGAGAATGAGGGCAAACATTGCTCTCAGGTTTCCCAAGGAGATGGAAGCCCAGGGCCTGGGGCAGTGGGACCCCCTTTCCCTTCCTTCCCCAGAGACAGACAGATGGACGGACAGGAGAGGCTGTGCACAGAGAGGACAGTGAGAGATGGATTCGGAACAAACTCAACGGAGAAAGAAAGCAGACAGAACAGCAGAAGTCCTTCCCCAGGGCCTCCCCCCACCTCTCCCTCCCTTCTTCAGTCTCTCCTCTCAGCACACACACAGCTCAAGACTCATAAGAGACGCACAGGGGACAAAGGACAACACAGAAGTGAAAGAAAGAAAAGGCCGGGGGTTGAGGTCCCATGCGGAACTCTGAATCCCTTTCTCAGATGCCCACCATCCCTGAGTTCCTGGCCTCCCCAGGCCCAATCCTGCTGTCCTGCACCCTCCAGCCTCAATGGCCAGTGGCCAGGGGTTCCAGAGGTCACCCATGCCCCTGGGGGTGGAAGGAGTTGCTGGGGGCCTACGTCAGCCATATTCCTGGGCATAAAGCATAGATTTGTCCCCCCAGAAGTCAGCCCATAGGGAGACAAGCATAGCCTCTCCTGCAAACCCACAATCCACCAGCCCCAACACAGCACCCCAAGTGTGGCCTAGGACTGGGGCATCAGGTGCTGCAGCAGACACATGCACTCCCACCCTCGGTGTGGCCTGACTCATGGGGCTCCTCCAAGGGCAGCCCAGGGCAACAGGGGACCCGGCTGGAAACACTGGGACCCAGCCAGATTCATCACAAGCCTCCTCCCGCCAAGCCTCCACTGTCAGGAGGTCTGTGGACAGATGCCAGGCCTGCCACCCCCTGCCCAGCCACAGAGGAAAGAGGAGATTCAGCCAGGTTTCAAGAAAAGCCACCGCCCCCAACACACACACACACACACACACACACACACACACACACACACCCCTCCCTGGGCTATGGTTGGGGTGTGTCCATCACAGGCACAGATCCTTCGAGGACCCAGCACCTCCCACCCAAACCAAGGAAAGAAAGGCTCCCATGGACCCGAGAGCCACAACTCACCAAGGCCTGACCACCTGCTTCATGGCCTGCGTGCCTCCTTACACCTCATCAGGTGGGTGTTATCATGGTCCCCATTTCATTTTTTTTTGTTTGTTTGTTTTTGTTTTTTTTTTTAGAGACAGGGTTTCACCATGTTGGCCAGGCTGGTCTTGAACTCCTGACCTCAGGTGATCCACCACCTCGGCCTCCCAAACTGCTAGGATTATAGGCGTGAGCCACCAAGCCCAGCATGGTCCCCATTTCAAAAACGGCTACCAAGACTCAGAGAAGTCCAGTGACCAGCGTAAAGCAACACTGAGTGGTAGAGGCCTGATTTAACCTCAGTATTTATTACGTTTATATCACCACACTCTCCGCGATGACCGTTTCTTGAGCGAGCACCAACAGTACCACACGGCACTGTGTGGACTTCCTCATGGACCGGCTGGTCTCACCAGCATGGCCCTGGGTCTAGGGTGGTCCCTCTTACCACAGTCACCATCCTCTGTTGTGCTCCCCAAAATAAGGTCCAAGTACATGAGAGATGACTTTGGGAAGAACATTATTTCTTGTTTTCTCTTCCTTCCTTCCTTTTTCTTTTTTTGGGGGGACAGGGTCTTGCTCTGGCACTCAGCTTGGAGTGCAATGGTGTGATCATAGCTCACTGTAGCCTCAAGCTCTTGGGCTTAAGAGAGCTTCCCACTTTAGCCTCCCAAGTAGCTGGAACTACAGGTGCATGCCACAATGCCCAGTGAATTTTTTCCTTTTTTTAGAGATGGGGTCTCGCTATGTTGCCCAGGCTGGTCTCAAACTCCTGGGCTCAAGTGATTCTCCCACCTCAGCCTCCCAAAGTGCTGAGATTAAAAGTGTGGGCCACAGGCCACGTGCAGTGATTCACACTCATAATCCCAGCAATTTGGGAGGCCAAGGCAGGCGGATCATGAGGCCAGGAGTTCAAGACCAGCCTGACCCTCATAGTGAAACCCTGTCTCTACTAAAAATACAAAAAATTAGCCGAGCCTAGTGTGGGTGCCTGTAATCCCGGCTACTCAGCAGGCTGAGGCAGGAGAATCACCTGAACCCGGGAGGCAGAGGTTGCAGTGAGCTGAAATCGTGCCATTGCACTCCAGCCTGGGCGATATCCGTCTCAAAAAAAAAAAAAAAAAGTGTGAGCTACCACACCCGCCTTTTTTTTTTTTTTAAGAAACGGGATTTCATCATGTTGGTCAGGCTGGTCTTGAACTCCTGACCTCAGGTGATCCACCTGCCTCGGCCTCCCAAAGTGTTAAGATTACAGGTGTGAGCCACCACGCTCAGGCTTTTTTTTTTTTTTTTTTAATACCTTTATTTTCATAAGGATTAGAAAAAGCCCCAACTAGAAGGTCAAACCAGTGATTTTATGGATATAGTTCCTTGGGATAGTAGTGAAATACAGTTTCCTTTTAAGTAAATTTAAAGTTCAAAGTGAGCTAACAAAAAATATATATTGCATTAGTACAGTACAAAGGGTTTCCTGTTATGAAGGAAATTTGTGAAATTTCCCTGACAGAGTGAGGCTGGGGACACTGGGGTCATCTTCCAGAGGGCCCAATCCCTGCCCTTGAGATACTTGTGGCAACCCACAGTGGCCAGAAGTGTGGCTCAAGGGGAGTGGCCTGAATCATACCTCCAGGAGAAAGTGGGGGTTCCCTGGGCGCTGGAGAAACAGCTTCAACCACAGTCAGAGGGTTGCCTCCCGTAACCCCTGACTTTCTGCCGCCTCCACTCACCCTCACCACCAGCCAGAGGTCTGCAGCACAGTGGGTACAAGTGAGCCAGAGGGGACCCTCTGAGGCCAAGAGCCCCCGCTTTGCCCAGGCCTTGTGGATCCTGCCATGGCCTTGCTGCTGGAACCCAGCTCCACAGCTCAGACCTAGTCCTGCCTGAGCCAGAAGGACCCCACCTTGTGCCAGATAGTCAGCCTCCTCTGCCCTCCTAGGGCTCTGGACAACATCGGGACAGGTCTCCAATTACCATGTCCCAGCTGCTTCCTTCCTGGAGCCAAAAGAGCTCCTCATCCCCTCTCCTACCCTCTCCTCATGCCAGCACCTCCTTCCCTACCTCCTGAGGGATCTCAGTGTGTCTGGGATGGAGCAAACAGTGTACCAGCCTGAGATGGATGGTGACTGTGGGGTGGGAGGGTCCCCAGGTCACCCAGTTCTCCCAGGCAGATTATGGCAGGGAAGGGCCCCAGCTCCCAGCTGTTGGAGCAGGCAGAGGGTAGGGCAGGAAGCTCACGGCAGCTGCACTTTATGACTGCAGCCACACAAACCTCACAGTTGGCAGTGGGGAGGGGCTGCTGAGCAGCCTGCACAGAGAGGGGAGCACGGATGAATCCCTCATGCCTCCTCCAGGCCCACTCGCCCCTCCGGTGCTCTGGCATTGGGGCCATTGGGGTAGGCGGGCAGGAGCTATATACTAAGGGGTGGCAGAGAGAGACGGGAGGGGGCAGGAGAAATGATCTGCCCTCTCTGAGGGGCGGTGGCAAGGAGGAGCTTTGATGTGAAAAGCTTTAGAATCTGTTTAAGAACCTTTGAGATCCTTGGCTTTATATAACAAAAAAGTAAGCTGAGGCTCCGGGAGAGGGGAGCACTGGGTAAGCCAGCTGTCCTGGCTTCCTACTTTGTACAGATTTAACTTCCTTCTGCGGGGCCCCAGCTGAGCTGGGAGGATGAGCCTGGGCTTCTGGTTGATGGTGGGGGAGTGTTCTGTCCTTAGGAGAGGGAAGCCAGTGAGTGACCAGCCTCCTGGGGGGGTCTGTGAAGACTCAGGCATGATTTTAACTCTTTGAGCAGGCCAGGCACTTGAAATCAGAACACTGGAAGAGAAAGACCCATGCCAGAGGCACCCTGGGTGTCTTAGCAACTTTTCTGAGAGACCCCAGGCTAGCCATTTATTTATTTTTGAGACAGGGTATCACTGTGTTGCCCAGGCTGGAGAGCAGTGGTGCGATTATGGTTCAGTGCAGCCTTGTCCTCCTGGGCTGAAGCTATCCTCCCGCCTCAGTCTCCCAAGTAGCTGGGACTATAGTCACGTGCCACCGTGCCCAGCTAATTTTGGGGGTTTGTTTTGTCGAGATTCGGTTTTGCCATGTTGCCCAGGGTGGTCTCCACCTCCTGAGCTCAAGGGATCCACCCACCTCAGCCTCGCAAAGTGCTGGGATTACAGGTGTGAGCCACCACACCCAGCCTCATTAATTTAATTATTCATTCAGTCTACAGATCTTTTCCCTCTCTGAGCCTAAGGGCCTAATCTGTAAAACGGGGATGTTAATGTCTAAACTTTGCCTTTGGGCACAGAGTGAGAGGTGAGCAAGACAAGGGTGGAGAAAGCAGGTTGTTTTCAATGAAAGACATTCCTGAGCAGTGATGGGCTCGTGGGGTCACAGCAGCATGACCTCCCTGTTACCCCTATGCCTGTTCCAGCCACCAGCAAGTCCTCAGAGTGGCCCTGACCCTCCCTGGACCTGAGCAGCCCAGGGAAAAGACACAGATCGATTCCAATCTAGCAAGCGCACCGGCCGGCCCGGTACAGATCAATGCTTCCTGTCCCAGGCAGGGAGGGCTTGAGAGACCCCGGCTGGGGTAAGAAGCAGGGCTGGGTTCTCCTGGGGGAGGGGGATTGCGATAGAGAGACGGAGGCAGGGAACTCTGGGGGAGGGGAAGCAAGGCTGGGATACCCTGGGGGAGGGGAGTTGGGTCAGGGATGGGGTTGGGGAAGCCAGAGAGATAAGGGAGGCGCTGCACGCCTTCTCTTTTCTCCAAGGACCCTCAGTGTGCAAGGCTGACTATATTTTTTGAGTCCGAGATTCAAGCCACAGGGAAGATGCGAAAACTGGCGAAATCCAGAATCTGAATGAGGGGAAGGGCAGGGTGAGGAAGGCGGGTTCTGCCACCCTCGGCTCAGCCTGCCCTGCCTGGGAAACATGGAAGGCGAAGGTGGCCTGAGGCTGGGGTGGCCGGGAATTGGCGGGCGCCCCCCAGTGGCCAGCTGGGAGGACGGCGCAGGTGCTTGGGAAGAGTGAGGTTGTCGTTTGTTCAAACAATTCAAAATTCCACGTTTATTTATGAGCCTCATTTATTTTTATCCTCCACCACATTCTTTTACATGAGATCACTGTAACTCATTATGACAATTAAGATCCCAACATCTTAGTGACACCATCTCATAAGCCATCAAGCCAGTCCCCACCTGGCATCTTTACCCCAGATGTAACCCTCTACTCTGTCCTCTGGCTGCCCCTGGGCAACGCTTACACATGATGTCATCTGCAGAGGAGGAGAATGGGGAGGGGAGGAGAGGGAGGGAGAGAGAAGGAAGGAGAGAGGCAAAGGGACAAAGTAGAGGAAGCGAAGCCACCAGCTTCAGGAAAGGGAGGACTCTCTGGGGCCCCTGACATGAGTCCTTCCCAGCTCCAAACTCAGGATCTGGAATTCAGGTCTCTGTCACCCTCTCTGTGGAGATCAGGAGGCTGAATAAAACCCCTCCCTTGGGGACCTGAGAGGCTGTCACATCTCAGCTGAGAGGGCAGCTGGGGTATAGCCCTGGTGGGAAGGGAGGGCAAGAAGCACTCAGGGTAAAGACACCAATCACAAGCCCACAAGACCTGGGGCCGGGCAGGGCAGCAGGAGGGGAGTGTGGAGGCAGCTGGAAGGGTGGAGGACCTGCTTCAGGCCACACCCACGCACACACACAAACACACTGCATGAGGCTCCCCAAGTCCCTCCTCTGCAGCCAATGCTACAGGAGCCCAAGTCACCCAGGAGGAGCCCTGAGGCACTGCCACCTTCGATTGTGCCTGACAGCTCCATCCTGCTGGATGCCTGCTGCACTGGGAATCACACTGTGTGTTTGGAGGTTGGGGGGCAGAGGACAAAGGTCAACTGGGACTAGATATGTCTCAAGCTTGGCAGAGGCTCTGGGAACCTGGATCAGGGGAGGGGACCCTTTGCTTCCCCTGCGAGTGAAGAAATTGGCCTCCCCGTCCCTGGGTGCCCCTGGCTCTGCCTTCCTCATGTGCCCATACCCGTCCGTCTCTGCTGGCTGGCTGTCGGTCCTTGGAGCAGAAGCCTGTCTGTGTCTGTTTTCTACAACCATCTTTTCCGCCCCATACCACAGCAACCAAAGTCATTTTCCGGGCAATTGCCTTTCTGTAAACATTCCTGTGTAATATCCCCCCAAATTGCTAATACCCAGCACCCTGTTGAGTCTCCCTGTCACTCCAACCAGAGCCTCGGAGATGGGGGTGTGTGATGGGGGGAGGGTGATGGGAGGGAGGAGGCAGCTGGACTGAGGATTGGAGGGGGTCTCCTGCCGAGCTCCTGGCACAGAGGGTGGACCAGGAACACCGCACCTCCCCACAGTGAGCCCCACTCCCTGCCAGCCCAGCAGCACCCCCTGAATGTCAGGCTCCACTTCAGGAGAGTCTGCCTGGACTAGGAGGGGGACAGAGAGGAAGGGGGAAGGGAGCCCACTGGACAGAAGGCCTGAGGCAGGGCCTGGAGGAAAAGGAGCTGACTTGAAGGCATGGAGCAGATGGCTAGAAGATGTAGACTCCTGGTGACTGGGGGCAGAGCACTAGGGACATGGGGCAAGGCCAGGCAAGGTGTCTCCAAGGAACACCAGTTCCCCTCCCCACCACGGGTGACAAGGAGGACAGAGAACAGGGTGGAGGCCAGGTGTAGCCCGTCCCCCCAGCATGGGCCATGCCCACTCCCTGGGCACGGCAGTGGAGGGGGCGGGGGGAGATGGACAAGGCAAGAGGTGTCAGGTGGTTCTTGGCAGGTGACACACGCGTTGCCCCTTCCCCACCTCCCAGCACTGACATATAAAGCCACTGTGGAGAAGCATCTGGAGCAGGCCGATTCTCCTCACTATACAGCAAGGGAAACTGAGGCTCAGGGAGGTTGAGTGATCTAACCTGAGTCACCACATGGACTCCCTTCCCCAGGGGCAGGGGTAGAAAGAGGGACTAGGACTGTGGCTTCTGATCCTGTGGTCTCTTACATCCCTCTGCCCAGGGAGTCCCGCAACCCACTTCCCAAGCTCCACAGAAGCTGGGCATCCAGATGGGATGGGGGATGACAGAGCCCTGGAGGGAGCCGGGAGCAGAGGTGACTTGAAGGGAGGCCGGGGAGGGTGAGGGCACTGCCAGTCACAGCTCTGTGCAGGCAGAAAAACACAAGCCAATTTGTGCAGATTGAAAACTCACTGAAGGCCACTTAGTTGGTAAACGAGTTGGAATCTAATTAAAGGACCTCTTCGAGGCTAGGGGAAGGCGTTGCCACCTGCCTAGGAGGAGCGGTGAGGCTGGAGGCCTGGGCCCAGCTGCTACTGGTGAAGCTGCTGGGGCTCTCCCTGGGGAGAGCAGATTTGAGGGGGTCAAGCTTCCTGTGGGTGGGCGCCCGGGGAGGGGGGTGCCCATCAGATGCGTAGCTCTTCCTCCTCGCCCATCCCAGGCAGACTGTGTCCACTCACACAGACCGGGACACTCCCAGGTAACACGGCCCTTATCTCCTCCCTCAGACTGGGGCCTCCCTGTTGGCAGAGTGGCCATTCCACCCAGAAGAGCAGAACTGGGTGTGGCGAGGAGGCCTACCAACCACATCAGGAGTGGGGTGGGGTCCTGGGGACACTCAAACTTGCCCTCGGTGCCACCTCCACCGACTGCACTGCCTGCAGCTGTCCCTCCCCCAGTGCCCCAGGCCCCATAGCACAGCAGCTCTCAGACCCTGGTGCTGAGGTGGGGCCTCCCTTCAGCTCTCATCTCTGAGGAAAAGGTGTCCCCCTGCCTACTCGTCCTGTATCAGGAAGCCACAGTGCTCTCTATCCAGCCAAATGCCTTTCCCATGCAGGAAACCGAGGCCCAGAGAACAAACCTGAACCCATCTACAGGAGCTGAAGGCAGAGCCCAAAGTGGAACCCAGGGGTCCTGGCCTTCAGGGGCAAGGCTTTTTCCATTCCACGATGCCACTTCTTAGAAAGCAGCTGCCTGGGGAGCCCCTCTCTAGGCCACAGGCCCCAGGAGGACACAGACTAACAACCTCCTTAGGAAGGATCGGCAGCAAGGCAGAAACACCGCAGCAGCCCGGGCCGACAGGGAGAAAGGCTGGGAGCCATGGCGCTCACCCCAGCCCAGGGGGATGCTCACCACACAGAAATCAGGGTCCCCGCAGGGCACCCCAACTGCACACTCAGACAGACTCCAGGTCCTTGCAAAATGTGCAAGTCAGCCCCCTTGCCCAGAATTCCAGATATACAACCCCCTTTCTTCCCCCCACCCCACCTCTCCCACACACAGCAGGCAAAGTTGTAACATTACCAAAAACCACTGGATCCACTGACTAGTTATGTGACCTTGAGCAGGTCAGGGGACGCTCAGAGCTTTAGTTCTCCCATTTGTTTAAAACAAAGAAGCAGATGCTAATGACAGGCAACAGGCATGCAGACTGCAGACCCCGGCTGAGCAGAGCTGGTTCCTTCTGATCTGCCCCAGAGCCCGATTTCCTTCCACTCCACTGTCAGAGTTTTATCAGACCCAGGACTGTGGGGCTGTGATTTTTGGCTTCTAATGAAGATCTGGCTAATTGGCTTCCCTGGCAAGGGAGGGGGCAGAGACGTGGGGGGCAGCATGTCACCCCCAGTCTGAAGCCAGAGCTGGAAAGGCTAGGAGCAGCCCTGGCATGTGCCCACGCGGCGCTGTGTAAACCAGCTAATTCCGGTGTGGCATCTCTGCTGCTCACGCGCCCAGGGAAGGTGTCCTGTCAACTCCACATCTCCATGGAGAGGCAGCTGAGGGGAACAGCGGAGGGTGGGAAGGGAGGGAGGCCAGCGCCTGTCCTCGGCTCTGCTCTCACTCTGAGGAGGCTGCCAGAGCGTCCTCTCCCCAGAGGGCACTCCAGCCTCAGTGTGTGTGAAAGGGATCTTTGCCCCTCCTTGCAGCTGCCTCTGGCTGAAAGCATGCCCAGGGGGCAGCATCTTGTTTCCCCGGGAGAGATTCCAATCCGCTGGAAGTGATTAAGTGTATAAGCCCCACCCACCACCCTGCCTCCCCATAGGGAAGCATTTTCGACACCAAGTCCTCATCAAAGGGCTCATACATATTGGGCAGGAGACCCAGCCTTGCCCAGATGCCCTCACTATCCTCCTCGGAGACACCACCTTTTGTGGGGACAGGCCCCCCTAGGAGGCCTTGTCCCAGCTCCATGACCCTAGCACTCAGGCAGCTCCCTTGGCCACAGAACCAGCAGGGTTCCTCCAGGTTCCCAGCATACCCCCAGTTGCCTAGGCACACACATCTGCTCACTCCCGCCTCTACATCAAACCTGTGCACCTCCGCATGCGCCTGACTGCCCAGCACTTGCTCACTGGCACAGGCCCGTCACAGCCTGCCTCACCTGCACCCTCCACCTGACCTCAGGCGATCTGCCCACCTCGGCCTCCCAAAGTGCTAGGATTATGAGTGTGAGCCATTGTGCCCAGCCATGAACCACTTTTGAACACCCACACATATGCGTGACAGTCCACATGCAGGGGTACACCTGGGCCCACCAGGGCATCCCCCTCTGCCACCTTAGATGCTGCATGGACAGGGAGGGCACCATGCCAGTGCATGCACCTCATGCAGTGCATTTGGGACTCCCTAAAGGGCCAGGTCAATGCATCTCCAGCTTTGGGTGAAAGATGGTGGGGATCTGCCTATCCTGAGTCCCTCATGGAGGCAACGTCTTCAGCCCCTTTTCCACTTTGCCAGGTGCAGGGTTTCCTTGCTAAGGTGTTTACACAATGTCTTAAAATAGAGGAGTCGGCCCAGTAACGTCAAGGCCACCCACTCTGACCAATGCTTAGCCAATGAGATGATGCCCATGAGTGAGACCCTCCTCCGGGACCTGGGTGCCTCCAGCCCTCATTCTACCTCTACAGGTGCTCAGCGCCTCCACCAGCGCAAAGGGGCCTGCAGGCCTTTGCTCAGCTTCCAGCTCTGCTAACAGGGAAGGACAGGGCTCCTGAGCCCCAAGGCTCAGCCCTTACCTCATGGGTTAATTTCTCTGCCACCCTGCAAACCAGCTGAGAACAAATAGCCGAATCTGCAGCCCATGATTCTCTCTCCCTAAGGACATCTCATTAGTATCTCGACAGACTATGGAGGATGAGGCAGGCGAAGGGAGCCTGGGGTTCAGAGTTTCGAGAAGGCAGGAGGAGGCTTGGGGAGTCTCCTGCTTGGCCTCTGGGTCCAGGCAGTCTTTGGAAGCCAGGACCTGGTCAGATACCGGGGGCGTCTTGTGGAAGTTCTCTTTGTTGTTTAACCTGAACCCTCCCATCGGAGCAGAATCCGGGAAGGTGGAGTACAGGCTTCAAGGCAGGGGAAAAATAACCCGCCTCCCCTTCTGCAAAATACACAAAGCCTCCCGTCCTCCCTTCTCCAATCCACACATCCATCTTGAGTGACGAGTTTAAACCCAGCATCAGGCTTCCTGGAAGCTGTGGGAAATATGGGCCAGCCATGAAATGATAACCACTTTCTTTTTTTGAGATGGAGTCTTGCTCTGTCGCCCAGGCTGGAGTGCAGTGGCACAATCTTTGCTCACTGCAACCCCCACCTCCCAGGTCCAAGCGATTCTCCTGCCTCAGCCTCCTGAGTAGCTGGGACAACAAGTCCATGCCACCCCACCCGGGTAATTTTTGTATTTTTAGTAGAGACAGCATTTCACCATGTTGGCCAGGCTGGTCTCAAACTCCTGACCTCAGGAGATCCACCCGCCTCGGCCTCCCATAGTGCTGGGATTACAGGCGTGAGCCACTGCACCCGGCCATAAGCACTCTTGAACACCCACACATATTCATGACAGTCTACAAAGGGCTTGTGCAGCCATCATTCTCTTAATTCTCATAGTCACCTTGTGAGGTTGCAACCCTCCTATTTTATAGGTGAAGAAACTGAGGCTCAGGAAGAAGTGACTTGTCCAAGGTCAGAGTTGATGAGTGGAAGAGGCTGATCTCAACTGTGGGGGTGGTTAGCCCAGGTCCTCCTTCTTTCCTCTACACCCTGTTGCCCCCGAGGAAGATGCTGATTCTGCCACCAGCTTGTCTGTGAGTACTCATCTAAGCCATTGGGCCAGAGCCCCACAGGTTCCCTCTGTCCTCCTACACCCTAAGAAGAGAACACGGAAACTTCCCTCCTTCCCAGCTAATCACAGAGCCTCCACCAAGTCCTCCTAGGGGGAATCTATTCCCCAGGGCTGGAGGAGAGGGAGGAAGCAGAGCCACCCCCAGATCACAGAAACCCAGGCTGGAAGGGGGTCCCACAGTCCTGAGACCTTCTAGGGGACCCTCCTTTCCACAGCCCTCCTCCCAACCTTCTCGTACCTGCGCTGGATATGAAGCCCTCCCAGCCCCTGCCACAGGCTGTGCAAAGACAGAACTGCAGATCAGGAGCTCCAGCCAGCCAGGTCTTGGATACTTCCAGGAATGGAGAACTCATTACATCCAGAGCACCAATCATCTTGTTGGGGTTCCTCCTTCCTTAAAATGAGCCACAGTCTGTGCCCATGGCCCTCAGAGGAACCTGGGGGAAGGTCATGACCTCTCCTTTTGGAGCAGAGTGGAGGCTCCTGAACTGGAACCTTCTGTCATGAGCCCTCAGGTCCTTCCTGCGTGGCCCAGCCCCCTAGCCATCTGCACCACCCTTTGTTGGGTAAACCCCATATTGTCACCACTTCTTGGCTGGTGGCCTTCAGAACTGCTCCAGTGGTCCAGATGAGGTCTGAGCAGCTCAGGTGCCTCCTCTCTGCTTCTGTTACTAAAGTGCCTTCGCTAGTGCTCCTTCTGCCCACAGTACATGTGCCAGGAGAAACAAATGCTCAGGGCCTAAGAGTCCTGTTCCAGGCCAGAACATACCTTCCTCGGCTCTTGCTCCTAACTCTCAGGACTCCCCCAGCCTCAGACCTCAGGGGCCAGCCTGACTTCTCCCACCTGGGATGGGTGAAGTTCCTGGTCCAGTCAGCTGAAACTGCTCCTTCCAGTCACTTCCATCTGCTTTCTGGTGCCTGGCCTTGCTAATGTCACTTGATGGGTCTGGTCTGAATCTTAGCGCTTCCCAGCAACTACGCTCCTCAGAGCTCCAGCTTCAGACACCAAAAGGTGTGCCCAGGAGTCTGAGTGGGCAGCCTGTTCTGCCTGGAATTCTCTGGCTAGTGGCCTGAGGCCCTGGATGCCCCTATCTGGCAGCCAGCCACTCTGAGAACTGGAAAACCACAAGCCCACATGATAATATCTGAGGCATATTAACCACACAGTGCTTCCTCCTTGCTAACCTACTTCCTCCTCCCAGTGCTGACCCTACCCTGCAGCCAGAGGGCCCCAGGCTTGAAGGAGAGGCTCCTCCACCCTCAGCTGCTTCTCTGCAAGTACACCATGGCTGCATCCCATGCTTTCGCAGTGGCTAATTCTGGCGTCTCATCAGACGGTAATTATGGGGGAATCAGCAGTGCTGTCATCGCTGCAGCTCAGCACCTGTCACCACACCACCATCCCCAGGCTGCTGGGATGGGACCGGAAGCTGAGGGAGGAGGGGCATGCTGGGGTGGGGGGCATCTGCACCCTTCCTGCCTCTGCAGCCCTCACTTCCCCACCTGGTCTCCTCAAGGCAAGCAATGCGTATCAGCCAGGTGGTCACCAGCCACACAAGGGCTCCCTGTTACCCGGGGTACTGAAAGCAGGGCCATGTGTCCCATGTAGGCACCCCCATGACCAAAGAGAACAGGCAGAAGGACACAGCAAGCCAAGGCTCATGTCTCACCTTGGCCACTTCCCATATGTGTGACCTTGAACAAGTCATTTCACTTCCCCAGGCCTCAGTTTCCCCAATGGCAAAATGGAGAAAATAGTGCCTCCCTTGGGAAGATGGGGAGAAATAAAATGTGTGAAGTATCTAACACAGTGCCTGGCACACATGTGGTTAGGTAGTCATTCAACAAACAATTCATACACAGCTACTATGTGTCAGGCAATATGGGGATGCCAAGATGAATGAGATGATTTAGCGAGGATCACACCGTGGCCACACTGACTGAGGCACAGGCTTTTTTGTGGGGGAGGGGTTGGTGGTGTTTGGTGTTATTTCTTTGAATTGTAATACCTCTAAGGAGCACAGAAAGCGAGGTAAGGAAGTAAGGGCTGCAGAGGCAGGAAGGCACCCCTCTCCTCGCCACAGTCCCCACCATTCCCTAGCATCCCTCATTTGCCACCCCTGCAGGTACCCCATTTTACAGGTGTAGGTATTGAGTTTGCTGCCCCTACAAAGTAGGGGCAAAAGTAGGCTAGTGGGCTTAGTTATGTCCAGAACTGGTGACTGTTCAAGAAAGGTCATATTAGGAGTCACCAGAGGTTTGCCGGTGCTCTGGGAGATCCCAGGGGCAAGCCCAGAGGTGGTTGTCGGGGGAAGGGCACTTCAAGGAGGAGCAGAAGTGGGAGGTGATAAAGGGGACCCAAGCTGCAGAGGCAAAGGCCCACGGGGGAGAAGGCCAGACCCAAGGCAGGCTGGTGGGGGCCCCACCTGGCTGTGGCACAGACTCCTCAGGAGGAACGGAGTGGGGGAGGAAGGTGATGAATCCCAGCGTCAATCCTTCATGGCATTGGGCCGCAGAGGAGCCCTGCTTCCGGAGTGCAGAGAGCGAGGCAAAGGTGCACGAGGGAATGGGGGAGACCCATGCAAAGCTTCAGGCGAAGGCAGAGGGGAGGAGAGGGGAGGGTGGAGGGTGTGGGGCTGAGGCTGCCCTGCTAGACACTGGGACTATCTCCCTGAGCCCAGACATGCTACTTAACCCCTCAGGTCTGTCTGGCTCTTCCCCTGCAAAACAGACAGCAGCATTGAGCTCACAGGGCAGCTGTGAGGATGGAGTGAACTAACGCCTGTACAGTGCATGACCCAGCAGGTGGCTCCCAGAAAGCACACAATAAATACTGGCCGGCAGTGTTTTCATCATTACCAGCGATAATTTTTTTCCTCAAAACTCAGCCATGACTAAATGAGCCCATCCCCTGAAAGCCCACAGAGGGAGCACGGGTCTCTTCTAACCAAAACCGGAGTCAACAGTGAGGGGCTGACCCAGTGTCCACTAGCACGGTAGCCGCCCACCTCCCACCCCTCTACCCTCACTAAGCATTTCAGTAATCCTTCATCACACTCTTCCAGAACCCATTCATGTCTTATTCCACTCTGGCTGATAAAGCCAGGACAGAGGCTGCTTCACCTTTTTACAGATGTAGAAAGTAAGTCTTGTAAGATACTGAGCTTCCCATCACTGGGGGTATTCCAGAAGAGGGTAGGTGAAAGAGAAGAACATTCACATCTCAGAGGCCCTTGCCCCGGCCCCCTCTGCCTGGTTCACTGCCCCTGAGCCCACACTGCAGCCTGAGCTTGGCCCCTCTGCTGTTTGTGTGGGGAAGTGATTTGGGGGGATAACTCACGGGAGCCAGAAGGAGGGATAGAGCTGCAATCTCAAGTCCCTCCGCGTTTTCCCAGCTTCTCCCAGGAGCAGCCGAGGATGGGGGAGGGAGGGAGCAGTGTCGTTGCTCTTTTAGGAAAACGGTAATTTTAATTAAGAGGCAGACAAACGAGCGCTCTGCAGATTGTCTCAGAGCAAAGTTATTAAAAAGCCATCAAGGCAGCAGCAGCCACGGTGGCAAGGAGAGCTGCCTCCCCCAGCTGCCCACTCGGATTGCGGCTGAACAGTTCAGAGAGCTGGAAAAGGGCTGGAGGATATGGAACCTGAAAATAGCCCCTCTCCTGAGAAGGCAGGACAGCACCAGATAGTACCCAGGGTACAGCCTGCCCAACCCCGGGCAGTGGGTGGGAATGCAAAGGGCACCTGCAATTAGGCAGCCCCTGCTGTGGGTCTGTCACTACTTTTTCTTGACTCTTCTCAACAATGCTACCTGGAACGTAGGTGTTCCTGTACCACTTTACAGGCACCAATACTGAGGCTCAGAGAGGGAGAGTGGCTTGTCTAAGTTCACACAGCTAGGACATGGCTGAAGTGGGGGTTTCAACCCAGGGCAGGCTGACTCTAAAGAGCAATGCTCCAGGCTGCAGGTCCTGGGCCCAGATTTGCAGAGGTGGCTTCCCCCACCCACACCCCCTCCTCCAGCCAGGCTCCTTGATGTCCTCTGCAGCAGCCTCAGAAGCAGCCTAATAGTGTTGCCCTTAGTCATCAAGGTCACCACGGACTTGGAGGCCAAGTCACTGCTTGCTTGGCAGGGTCACATTATGAGGGGACGCTCTTCAGGGACATAAAGTTACAAAGGAGCTGCCAGCAGGGGGAGCAGGGGCAGACAGACAGAGGACAGGCCCCCACAGCCAGGATATCTTCCAACTCTCCAGCCTCTACTTGCTCTCCACTTAAGCAAAGCATGCAGGAACCTATCTGCCTTGGTTGCTGCTGGACTCTAAGCTTAGCCCAGTGCCTGGCACAGAGAAAGCATTCAGTAAGTCTTTTTTTTTCTGAGACAGAGTCTCACTCTGTTGCCCAGGCTGGAGTGTAAATCTCGGCTCACTGCAACCTCCGCCTCCCGGGTTCAAGCAATTCTGCTGCCTCAGCCTCTCAAATCCCTGTAGCTGGGATTACTGGCGCCCACCACCACACATGGCTAATTTTTGTATTTTTAGTAGAGACAGGGTTTCACCATGTTGGCCAGGCTGGTCTCAAACTCCTGACCTCATGATCCGCCTGCCTTGGCCTCCCAAAGTGCTGAGATTACAGGTGTGAGCCACCACGCCTGGCCTTCAGTAAGTCTTTATTGAATAAATGGATGAATGGATGAACAAGCAAACAATTGAATAAATGAAACGAGATCACAAGTTTGCAAGTGCTTGTAAGCTAAATAAAACGGTCCTGTCTTCTCCCATCCCCCACCCTCTGGGCATTGCTGGAACATCAGTTTCCCCCAATAAGAGGTGCCCTTTGCTCCTGACCCCTCTCCCCAGGCCACAAGCCCCGTCAGCAGAGGGTTCCCGCCTCTTCTGTTCTCCCCAGCCCTTGCTTACATGGTGGCGTTGCAGCCCACACACATGTACATGCACATGTGCTTGCACTCGCACATTCACTCACATGCACACACATGCACACACAGACATGTTCTCTACCAGCCAAAGTGCCCTCCCCAGAGTCAGCTATCTGCTGCCCCCTCCCCTGGCAAGACTGGGCCCACCAGGGATAGCCCCCTCCCCGTTTCTGGCCCTTCAGGCTGGGGAGGGGCATCTGACTACGGAGAGCTGGCGGGAGGGGGAATGGTGGGGGCCTCCCTCCTGGCTTACTAACCTGGAGACTTTAAACAGAGGGAACAGAGTCCTGGAGGCTTCCCTCCCGCCGCACGCTGGAGCCCTGGGTGAGGGACAGGAAAGGAGGAAAGTCGTGAATGAATGAATACCCAGAAAGGCCCGGCTGCAGCAGAGGAGCTGGAGAGAGGAGGGGGCTGGGGCAGGGGCTCCCAAAGTGGGCCGGGGCCGGGGCAGGGCCATGGGCCATAGGCCATGGTTTCGGGGAGGTGAAGCAGGGACAGAGCAAGGCAGAGCCTTAGGAGCTCTCCCTTTGGGGTGGGCCCCCCAGGACAGACAGGATAGAGACTGGGTGTCATAGGAAGAGCAGGGACTGAGGGGGCAGAGACATTGGTGGGAGACAGACAGGGGGACAAACAGAAGGACAACACAGAAAACATAGGGTCCCCAGAACTGGGTTCCCAGGACAGACAGCCGACAAGCCATGCCTGGTTCTCCCAGAAACAGGGGCAGACGCTTTACTAGGGGACCAAACCTAGACCCCAAATGATAGCCGGTCTGCCTACCTCTTGCAAGGTCATGCCATTCTGGAAGGTTGATGGGTTCAGGGTCAGAGAGGCCTGCCATCATTGCCCTGGTGACAACCCTCTCCCCAGGCTAAGAGACTCCCATCTGCTCCACTCCCCAATAACCCTGAGAAAGCCCCATTTCCCCTGCCTGCATTGAGGAGACAGGCATTTCCCACCCAACTGGCACTCCTAGGGTCACACTGTGCTAGGAGCTGTACAGGAGAAGGACACCCTGCCCAGACCTGCCTGAAGTCCTTCACAACTAGCTCCTGCCTCCATGTCCCCAACCCTCACCCTGCCAAGGCAGGATCCCCTGCCGCAGTCCACCATGCCCAGCCCTGCAGGGAAGTCCTTTCTAAATCTACCCCACCTCCCTCGCGCTGCCATACCTATTAGCCTTTTACCCTGGGGCATGCGGCAGTAAGACCTTTCCTGCCTGGAGACACGGTGGCCTGGGCACCCACTCAGGCACAGCCCTCCCTTGGCTGGCTCAGACCCATCCATTCCCACGTCACGTCTGGCTACAGGCATTCTCACAGCCCCCTGCCAATCTCATGGTTTCAATTTTCCCACCAATTACCCAAAATGCGGACATCGCAGGGAGAAACAGCTGTTGGGACACGGACTGGGAGAAAATACTAAGAATGCTCACTAACATGTCTAGCCCTAGAGGGCTTCCTGGATGAGGCGGTGTGAGGCACAGGAGTGAAGGCTCAGGAGCTCCAGCTTCCTTCTTACCACCAGCCCTAAGTGGCAGCTCCAGGGGCCCAGCCCCAGACTGGCTGCAGTGAGAATCTGGGTTCTAGAAAAATCTAAAGGGATTACTTATGCATGCCCCTTCCTCAGTGGAAGGTGGGCTCCCATTCAATCATTCAGTCAGACAGAGGAAGAGGAGGAAAACAAAAAATGACTATTTATTGAATGTCTACTGTGTGCCAGGAACTCTGTCTAAATTACCTCATTTAATCCTGCTACCTACTCTGTGAGGAAGCCAGTTAATGCCCCCAATCTACAGAGATGGAAATCGCTTCAGAGAGGTGAAGCAACTTGCCCAAAACCACACAGTGAGTGACTGTCAGGGCTGCGACTGCATCCCAGAGCTGTCTGACTCTAGACCCTGAGCTCTTAACCCAGGAGCTAAACTGTCTCCTATCCAACCTCCCCAGTCTTTGGACATCTCCCTTTTGGTGGCCTCTGGGAAGTTCTTCCTAAAGTCTAACCTCTTTCTAGTGGCTGCTCCAGCAGAAATTATCTCCTATGGGCAATAAGATAGAAGAGAAGATTTCTCTTTGGTCTCTGCCTCGTCCTAAGAGTGGGAGGCAGACTGTTCTAACCTCAGGCTGCCAATGGACCAGCAGAAGGGTTGGTCCAGGATTTCCTGAGCTTCATCTTTAAGTGACTTCTGCTTCTCTAAGAGCCCCTTCCTGCCCCTCCCACTTTCAGGATAGAGGAAGCTCCAGGAAGCCCCGCACAAGCCCCTTCTCATTTTTGTTTTTTTTACCAATTGGAAGTCCCCATAGTGCCCAGGTAGAGGAGAGTGCAGAAGTTCCGGGGTGGACAAAGTGAGACTGTGGCAGTCCCCACAGCCCTTGCCTTTCCACAGAGCCCTAACTTTCCATGGGTAAGGGGGCTGCAGACAAGAATGGGGGACTCATCAGGCCAGCCTGGTCACTGGGTGGAGAGGAATAGGCAGAGGACGGCCCAGGAGAGAAAGCAGCGAGGCCCAACCCAAAGGCCTCAAGGAGCCATGGAGGCCTTCCCAACGAGCCAGGGTCATTCATTCTTCCCATGAGAAGCAGAGGCTGGTTCCTGGAGTGGTGTCTGCTGCACCTGCCATTATCATGCACCCTGGGGGCGGGGAGGGGAGACTGCAGAACACGTCCCCTCCTCCCCCCAATCTCCCCAGCTCTGCACAAACAGAAACAGCTAGGCTCATTTCTGCAGGGTCTCTGGGTCTGGGGTCTCTCTATAAACTGAGTCTGGGAGACCCTCTGTGGGCCCCTGGGTCTGTGGCCTCCAGCATGTTTTGCCAGCTGGAATGGAAAAGAAGCCAGTGCTCCGGAATGAGTGCGTTTGCAGAAGTGAGGAAGACAGGCAAGAGAAAACCCAACTCCCTTCCAGTCTTGGTTTGCTCCATACCAGGACATGCAGGCAACCAAAGCAGGTGGCCGAGGCTACCCGGAGCCAGGATAAGGTTGTGGGGGAGCTGAGCTGGAAGTGCCTTGTGGAAGAAAACCCGAACTGGATTATAGTCCCTGGATGGAATGGAGTGTGGCAAAGCCAGTTCTGCTGGGGTGGGAGGAAAACAGTGAGTTTAGAATTGAGAGGACAGCTGAATCCTCTAGCCACTCCCTTCTCCATCCCCTGGACTGGGAGGGCAGCTGTAGGCAAGGTGTGTCTTCACAACAGGAGAGGGGCTGTCTAAGGAATGAGTGAGAGTGTATGTGTGTGTACTTGCGTATGTATTCCAATACTCTCTTGGGCCAAATCTCCATTTTTTTATTTTGCTTAGCTGAAGCTGGGAAACAATCTTCCCACCCTCCATGTGGCAAAGCAATATTATCTCAAAGGAGAGGAGGTAGAGAGAGCCTGGGAGTGCTGGAAGGGAGCTTGAAGGTCTTCTAGTCCCACCCTCTTTTCTTATACCAAGGACACTGAAGACCAGAGGGGGCAACTAAACTGCCAAGGTCACACAGCAGTAGGGGAGACAGGCAAGCTAACTCCAGCCCAATGCTGCTTCTTTACAATTTACCTCTCTGCCCTGAGGAGCAGAGGAGCAGCTTCTCTGTCTCCTCCTCTTCTCCCTCTCCCAAAGCACTGGACCCCTCCCCAGCAGGGCCGCCTGCGCTCTGTCCACCACACCAGCCAAATGCCTCAGGATGCCCAGAGGTCATCTGAAAGGTCATGCTGACCAGTCCCCTGCCCCTAGGTTCAAGACTAGCCTACGGTGCTCACAGACCACTGTCACTGAGGTGAAAGACGCAAAAATACCACCAAAGCCTCCCATCCTGAAGTGGCCACAAGGCGGGAGGTTTATCTTCCTATCTAACCTCGATTCCTCCTACTACAGCGTGGGCCTGCTTCCGCTCAAGCTGTCCTATGCAGAGATGGAGGCAGGGGGAGAAAAGCAGGTTTCCAGCCTCCACACCCTTCTGTTTGCCCACCCCCAGCAGAGAGGATGAGGGCAGGGTGTCCCAGCGTGGCTGGGCTCCAAGCCCAGTGCATGCGTGGGGCCCGAAGGGTAGGGTGAGGGGCAGCAGCCTGAGTATGGGGAAACAGCTCTTCTAGGAATTGCCCCTCCAAGTCCTCATCCTCTGTAAAATCCTAAGTCTCAGGCTTAGAGAAGAGTCTTCTCTGGGTCCAGAGACATCTGTCCCCCATCCCATCATATTTATTGACTGTTTACCAGCACTATGCGGGATGTTTTCATCTGTTGTTTCATTTAATCTTCACAACAATTCCAGGATCAGAAATGAATCTGCCCCCGGGACAGTCCTTCCTTAAGACTAAGTCTGAACTTGATCTCTCTTGCTCCATTTATCTGGCCCAGTCCTCCTTGGTGGTGGAGGGCATTTTTGTTCCTGTCTTCAGAGACTCTTCTCATGACCCAGTGGCTTTACAGTTATCTTCTCCAGGCTATCAACCTTGACCCAGCCCTGCCCAGGTGAGGGGAGATATGTAGGTAAAAGGAACCAAGGCAGAGCTGAGGGCGGCATGGGAGGAGGCTCTGGGGGAAGTCCCCACAAGATTGGGAGGGGCTGCTGGAGGTAGGGGCAGGACTGGGGTGGCAGGTTCTCCTCCCACATAATGTCCATGACCCCTGCAGGGGGCCTGGGCCCCACCTTCTCTGTGAGCCATAGAGGGCCCAGAGAGGCAATGAATGACCTAGTCCTTCTCAGTGACCATCTCTGAGGCCCAGGTTTCAGCACACACATACCCAGAGCCCAGGGGAATGGGCGAAAGCAGGCAGGGGCACAAGGACAGGACTTGCCCTGGCTGAGCCTGGGAGGTGAAGCCAGAGGGGGAGCTCTGACTCCCAGCTGAGCTCCCAGCAGAGGACGAACTGCCCTGGGAGGGCATGCAGCCGCAAGCCCCTCTGCGTGGTAGGGTCCAGCCTCCGTGGGGGTTTGCATGCCCCATCCTAGCCACAGGCAACTTTGGGGAATTCACCCACCACATGGCTTCTCTGTTTTGATCTTTTGGAGCAGGAATGCTGAGGGCAGGGGTCCCCTCCACTATGGCCATCCCCTCACCCTGCCCCCAGCATGGATGGAACATAGCGGTCAGACTTACCTCCCCAGGGAATGCTCAGGCCCAGCTTTCACCCCTCTGGGAAATGAGAGCAGCAAAAGCATGGGCCAATGGGCAAGGGGAGTTGGAATGGTGGGTGGGACTCTGGGCCGGGTGTGGGCGGCACCCTCCCCCTTCAAGCAGGCACCATTAATATATGCAAAGCATATGCAAATCACCCAGAAGAGAGACACAACACTGCTGGAATGTCACAAGAGACCTTGGAGATCAGCCAGCCCACGCCCCCTCATTTCACAGGTGAGAAAAGAGGCCCAGCTGGGAAGGGACTTGCTCAAGGTCATGAAGACATTTGGGCACTGAGGAAGGATAAGAATGAGCTCTCCTGACTTAGCGCAGTGCTTTTTCCACCAGGGTCTTGTCTTTCTGCTGGGGGGTTTACAACATGGCACAGGGGCCCCAGGGTGTGGATGGGGTTCCAGGCAGGCCCATCAGAGACAAGGGTGGGAGATGGAGCTGAGAGGCTTCTTGGATGCCTCCCTCCCTGCCTCTGCACCTAGAGATGGTCTGGTGGGTGTGAGGGGCAGTGCAAGGGCAGCATAGCACCTGCAGGGGGCCGACGGATGGAGGGGTGGGAGGCCAGATGTAGGCAAGGAGAAATCTGAGGGGCAGGGGAGGAGAGCAGGGAACCTGGAGTGTTTGAGGCAGGGGAGAAAGAGCCCAATGTCAGGGCAAGGTGCCCGAAGTGGTGTGGGGAGGGGGATGGCACCCTCAACACACACACGCGCGCGCACACACACACACACACACTCCTAAGTGCTCAGCAGCCCTTCCTGCCTGGACTCTGACAATTATGGCACCTGACAGACCATAATAGTTAACCCAGGCCCATCCCTTCTGAGGCCACTTTCCCGCCCCCAACCTGGCTTCTCAACCTTCCAGTCCTCGAAAGCAGGGCCAGAGCTGGGGAAAGGAAGGGGAGGCAGACGATGGGAGGGGCAGTCAGAGGGAGAAAGGGGAGGCAGAAGAGAAGAGGAGACAGGGTTAGAGAGAGAGACAGCAGGAAGGGCAGCGCAGGAGAAATTGAGGGGCAGGAAGTGGGAGGGGAGGCATGGGGAGATGGAATGGCACAGAGGAGAGATGGGGGAGGGGGAAGACCGAGGGCATCCAGGGGAGCGCTCTGGAGCCCCCGGAACTGAGCACGATGCTGGAGCCCAGGCATCGGGTACAGGAACCCTGACCCTGAGGTTCTAGGCTGCCTGGCAGGAGTTGGGGACCATGCCCCTGCCCCTCTTCCCACTTCCCCAGAAACTCCCCGCCCCATGCCAGGAACTCAGTCCTCCCTCCTTCACTGCCTCCCTCCCTTCCTCCCTCGGGGCAGGCACTGCTTCCCAGCCAAATCCGAAGCCTTCATCTCAGCTTTTCAGAGCTTGAAATGAAAGAAGGGGAAGCCAGTACAGCCCTCAAACCCGCTGACGGCCAGATTTTTATTATCTTTGCTCGAATGGGCCCTAGGAAGCCAATGAGGGATTCTTCAAAGAGCGTCTGAGTGCCTCATTGAAGCTCGCACCTGCACCAGCCCACCCACAGCAGGCAGCCAGGACTGGGGGTCGGGCACAACCTGACCCCCACCCCACTCCCAATCCTAGAGTCCAGAGCCTAGGCTACCAGGAGCCTCACCGTCAGCACCCTGTGCCCAGCAGGGGTCCCTCGGCCAGGAAACCAGGCTTGAAGCTAGACCTAAGTCTGCTGGGCCTCTAAGGCAGTCCCTGTCCCTCTCCGGGCCTCAAGGACATAAATGAAGGAAGAAAACAGATCTCCTTGCCAGGGCTTGGAGGAGATAAGTGCTTGGTATTCCTCGAAAGAGCAGCTTTTATGGCAAGCCCTGGATCCTTCCCCTGAACTCCCTGCCTGTCCAGCACCCACAGGCCCCTCTGCAGGAGCTGCCCCTACCACAGCCACCTCTTCCTGTGCCCCACGCCCACTACCCAGGATGACAGACACCATGAACTGTTCTTCCTGGGGCTCCAAACTCAGCTCCCTCAGTTCAAATCCTCAACACTGTCTCCCTTCTTTCCACACAACCTAACCTGGAGTGGGGGTGGGGCTCAACAAACTGGGTACTTCAAAGAGGCCAGCCCCCTCCTTCCTGAGCACTTCCAGGGCTGGGGTTTTGGCAGAGAATGCCAAGGTTGGCGTGGGCAGACGGCAGCCATGCCACCCCCACCCTCTAGCTCTGACCACACTGTCAAGATCAATGCCCACAGCCAAAGAAGGAATCAATGGGTCTAATTAAACCCTTTTTCCAGGGTGGGTCCCTGGTGAGAAAGAGAGAGAGAGAGTGGGGCGGGGGGAGGGAAGGGGGGAGAGAGAGAGAGAGAGAGAGAGAGAGAGAGAGAGAGAGAGAGAGAGCGCGCGCAAGCATCAGAGAGGCCCTGCATCCCATCGCCCAACCCAGTACCCTGCACGTCTTTCCAGACGCCTGGAACCCAGCAGGGATCAGGCCATGAAGACCCCAGATCCTCTGCATTTGGCAAGAAGGCAAGTAGAAGGGCAGGGTGAAAGCCTGAGGTGAGGGTAGCTGTCGGAGGGGCTCATTCTAGTGACCCTTCGCCTAGAGGAGCGTCCCCCTCGCACTCCCCGAGGACCTCTTCCAGATAGAGCTCCAGGACACAGACAGTGGGAGCCAGAAGGGGGATTTGCGCCTCCATCCCAGCCCTGAGGGTCATCACAGAGAACCAGCCACCGTGGAAAAGGCGGAAGGAGCAGGAATTGTTGTAGTGGGGTACTGGACAAAGACCCTCTTGTCCCCAAGGCAGGGTGGCAGGAAGCCAGGGCAAAGCCTTTGCACTTGCTGCCAATGGTGCCTGGGTGCCAGGCAGTCTGGGTGGGGATGGCGGGCGCAGGGGGAGAGGGGGGTGGTGGTGGTGGATCTTATTCTGTGAACCCCTCCCCTGCCCTCACCCCACCCCTTGCTTCTACCCCAGGCCACCAGCTAAGTCTCTGCTTCAGCAACTCTCAGCTTGCCTGGAGCATTCCTTCCTGTCGGAATGTTCCTTCCTGTGTCCCTGACACCTGTACGGAGTAGCCCATCACCAACCAGAACCAGCAGAACCCCTCACATGCACCACAGCTGCTCCCCACATACAAGCACACCAGAAACCACCACCATCACAGCTGCCACCAGTGGTGACAGAGTCTCACAATCTCCAGCAAATTCATCATCGATTTTTAAAGACCAACAAGAGGGAACGGGAAGGGAATAAAAGAAACTGAGGCACAGAATTAGACAGCAAAGCAGTTGGTTCAAGGTCACCCAGACCAAGATACCAAGAGTTGGGAAGAAGGTATCCTGATGACCCCTCAAAAGTGCTCAAACCCCACCCAAAGGAACATTCAGGCCCACAAACCTGGAAGTCTGGTCAGCTTCCCTCACTCCCAACCTTCACCTGTTTTCCCCTTCCCTGAAACAGACAGCCGCTCCTCCATCTCCTCTTGAAAGGCTGCTGCCAGAAACCCTCCCAGCTCAGGGAGCGCACTTTCCTTAAAGTTGGGGTGCTGCAGGACCTCCTGGTCCCACAACATTTGGACAGGGGCTGGGAAGAGAGTCCAGGATCCCCCTCCTTGCACACTTCCCGGCGACTGCTCACCTGGTTCCCCTCGGCCCCCAGGGTCCCTCGGTCCGGCCTCCTCCCTGGGAGAGCGGGCTCTGCCCTCCGCCGTCCTCTCCCACCAGGCCAGGGCAAAGCGCCGGAGGCACTGCCAGGGCTGCATGGGGAGGCGTGGGGCTGGGGGGCGCGCACCAGCAGCCGCACACGCCCCGCCGGGCCCTGCCAGCCGAGCTGCGGAGGCACCCGGCCGGTCCCCTCTGCTTCCACCAGCATCCTGCTGCCCCCACCGACAGGACTCGGAGCTGGCCCGGGAGCTTCTGACGTAGCAGGGGGGTGCGTGGGAGGGGAGGGGGGGCCATGGTGCGTCCCCTTCCCAGCCCCACCCTCTACCCCTCAGCCGCCTGCCTTCCTACCTTCTCACTCACCCTAGATGCCCTCCCCAGCTGGGGGCGCCCTCCCCTGCCCTCTGGCCTCTGCAGGGGGAGGGGTTAAAATCAAATAGCCCCTCCCTAAACCCTTCCCTCTCGTGGGCCCTCCCTACCCGCTGGTAGAGCGGAGGGGGGGCTGGTCCCCAGTTTCTGCAACTGCTGCTGAGGCTCAGAGGTCTCCAGGGCTAGGGCCTCCAGGTGCGGGGAGTGGGGGAGTGCGTGGAATCACAGGCTTGTATCCTGGCAACGCGGCCAACCCCAGAACGCACTCATCCCCTTCCTTCCCTGGGGGCTGGCACAAAGGGCCACCACCACCATCCCAGCGCAAGCACCCCATTCTGGGAGTTGGGGGAGAGAGGCCTTTGATGCACCCCTCACTTCTCCATCCCCTTCCCCTCCCCCTGCATCCTCCTCTTTCCCCACCTCCGATGGACGCCCGCCTCTCTCCACCCTCCTCACCATCCATCCTCCTTCTTCTCCCCTCCCCTGACCCCTCCACATAAGCCCCTTTGCAGTTTAACCCCTCTGGCCCCGACCCCGGGGCGCCGCGAGGCCCTCCCCACCCAGTCTCCTGCCTCGCCACCCTGCCCCCTTCTCTGGTCTCAGCTCTCCTCTCGCCCTGGTCCTTCTTCCAAGCCTGGCGCACAGCGGTCCCCTGCCCCCCCACACCTGCGCCCAGCATCCCTCGCCCCGCCGGCCACCGCCTCCCCGGCCCAGCCGCCGCCCCCGCCCCCGGCCGAGGGGGAAAACACACAAAGAAAACAGAAATACCTTCCACTTAAGCATGGAGGCACATTAGGGAGGAGAGAGACAGGGACATGCCTTGGGACGGAGCGTTCCCCATCGGGCGGGGGCGCGGGGGGCGGGGGCCCCGGGCCGGCCTGTCTGGCGCTCGCCCTCTCGCCGCCTCGCGGGCTCCTCGCTCGGCCCCAGCCCTGGGGCGCGGTGCCAGGCGGGCGGGCCGGGGGCGCGGGCCCCACCGGGGTGGACCAGCTGGGAGGGCGCCGGCGGCCGGGCGTGTGGGTGCGCGCGCGCGCGGGCGTGTCACCGAGTGTGCGAGAGCGAGTGTGTGTGTGTGTGTGAGTGTGTGTGCGCGCGAGCGCGGGCCAGCGCGGGTGTGTCACTGCGGGCGGGCGCGCGCGCGGCGCGGGCGCGCGCGTGTGTCCAGAACGTACAAAGGGCCGCCCGGGGCCGCGAGGGAGGGGGAGGAGAGAGGGTTCTGCGCCTTCTCGCGCCCTCGGGCTGCACGGCGGGATCCCGCAGCGCGCGGCCGGGGCTGGGCGCAGGGCGCGCTCACTCTCTCCTCCCCGCGCCACCTGCTTCTCCCACCCCTAGTAGTCTTCTCGCCACGATAGAGACAAATGCATTGACCAGGAACAGGCGCGAAGGTGGCACCCGGCGGAGCGGGGACACCTGGAGGGTGGAGGACTCCTGGGTCTCCCAGCCTGGGCGAGCCTAGAGATGGAAAGGCTCTCGGGGCGGGGTGGGGAGGCGGAGAGGCGAGACTAGGGGCTCCCTTCAGCCAAGGTGACCTCGGAAACCAACAGCCGCCCCAGGCCGGGAGCGCCTGGACCCTCCTCTGCTTCTGCTTCTGCTTCTGCTGCGCGACCCCCCTCACCCCCCAGCGCCTAGACACGGCTAGGTCAGAGGGACTGGGCTCCCCGGCGCCCTCTGCTGGGCCGCCTCCTGGCCCCAGCTCCGGGTTGCGGCCCCTCCTGCAGGCGTGCGAGGGAACTGCAGGCGCGCGTGCCGGCAGAGAGGGTGTCCGTGCTCCTCCGGTCTGTGAGACCCCACGGCAGGACGCCCCAGCGACTGTCTCTGCTCGCGCCTCGCTTGGCGGCGCCACTGCCGCCTGTACCGCAGCCCGCGGAGCACCAGCTCTGTTCCACCCCGGCGTCCCCCGCCCCTCCGCGTCCCACCTTCGTTGGCCTACCTGTTGGCTCTGCAGACTTCTCCAGTGCTGACCCAGACCCGGACCCAGGCCCGCGCCGACACCTCGTGCTCCAGCGGCCCCCTCCCTCCCTCACTCCGATTCTCTGGCCAGTCCCTTCTCTCTCAAGCTTTCTTGGAGAGGAGAAGGTGGGCTGAGTTCCCTGCCCCTTTTATTTACTTCTGGCGTTTCCCAAAACAGTTTAGATGAGCAAGAGAGGGCACACCATACATTTATTCACTATAGGCCGCCAGGCAGAGTGGCAGGCAGGCAGAGAGCCCGGGAGAGGAGATCCCACCCCAAGTGGCCCAAATGACAAACCGGTTTCCCCACTTCCTGGTCTACCCAGTTGCAACCTTAATCTGGGCTCTCCCAATTTCCTGTCCACCCCCAGGCCTGCCCCTGAGCCAGCCACATGCCTAGCTAGGGACAAGGTCCCAGATGCCTCTTAGAGATCAATAACCAATTGCAGTAACTCGGGTGGCAGGGCCAGGACCAGAGGAGGAAAGGCCCTTTCCAGCACCAGCGGGACAGATCAGGAGGACAGCCAAGAGCTGTGTCCTGGACACACGGTCTGGGCACACGACCCCAGTGGCCGGCACCCTGACTTCTTCCTTCCTGGGCCAACTGCCTTTCCCTCTGCCAACTGGATGGTGCCCATCTTTTGGCCTCTGAATGCACAGTGGGCATCCATCCAGTGCCCTGCCTGGCTGCCTGCCCAGGATGGGCATAGGAGGCAGCAGGCTCTGTGTAGGGGAGGCTCAGGGGAGGCAGGGGTAGCTTCCCCTCAGCGCATGGACACCACCTCCCAAGCAGCTGGGAGCCCAGTGCTCTGGCGTAAGCTGCTCCTCCATTCAGACACCCCACCGACCTACTGCGCTGGACTGCTGCCCTTCACCTCCCCCAACTCAGATTCCCCCCAAGGGACAAGATTTCTTCCCTCTTCCACTTTGAGCCTAAGGGGAAGAAAATCAGCAGGTGCTCTGTCCATAATCTCTAACCCTTTCAACAGCCTGACAGAAGTGAGCATTTTCAACCCCATATCAGAGAGGTATAGCCAATTGCCCAATGTAAGGGCAACAAAGTTGAAATTCAAGCCCACATCTGCCTTACGCCAAAGCTCCCTGCCTTTCTTCTATCACCATCCTCTCATAACCCTGTGGTTTGCCACAGCAGGCACAACCCCTGGCACACAAAATCTCATAACCATACAGTTCACCTGGGATCAAGAATGTGGCCGAGAGTGCAGATGTTTAGCCATGCCAATCATCAGGACAGGGATAGGGATCGGGTCCTGTCATGGGGAGAGGGACCTGAGGCATTACCTCTAGCTGACACTTGAAAAGATGCTGCCAAGACGGGCGGATCACAAGGTCAAGAGAGCGAGACCATACTGGCCAACATGGTGAAACTCCATCTCTACTAAAAACATAAAAATTAGCTGGCCATGGTGGTGCACACCTGCAGTCCCAGCTACTCAGGAGGCTGAGTCAGGAACACCACTTGCTTGAACCTAGGAGGTGGAGATTGCAGTGAGAGGAGATCACGCCAGTTCACTCCAGCTTGGTGACAGAGTGAGACTCCATCCCCAAAATGAAAAAAAAAAAGAAAGAAAAGATGCTTGTGCCATCGAGTGGAGGTTTGTCTGCCAACCCCACTGGCTTGGGGTTGGGTGGAAAGGTTCTATGAAGCAGCCCCCCCTAGGAGGGGGAACAGTTCCAAAGGTGTTACCAGAACAAAGCATCCATTCTTGCCCGCCCTAAGGTGAGCTCGCTCATCATGAAGGCCACCTCCATAGTAAGGAGCTTAAAATCAGATTTATGTAATATTTTTAATGTGTAAAGCTCAATTTAATGATGAATCCTTAGCATTTCTGATCATTTTCATAGCTGTCAGCTCATTTGAGACCCTTCTCCCCTCTCCTCCCCAAAGATGCTTTGTCCACACCCACCCCACCCAGCTGACTCCCTGGGTCCCCCAGAGGGGTAAGAAGGTATACAGCTCCCTGAATAGAAGCCAAGGCCCCAAGGCTGAAAGTGGAGACAGAGGACAGATGACCTGGCACCACCACCCCTCACTGACCCCAGGAAACATGGGTGCCTTTCCCTCCTCCCATCAGGTCTCAAAAGGAGGGGTTCCTGGTGGAGCGAGAAGGCTGGGGACGCCATCTCCACTGATCGGGGTGAAAGCAACACAGGTATTACTTCAGCTGAGAGATGAGAATTGCTCCTGTAAGCTGGCATGGTGCCCAGGCATAACCAATGTGCCAGCTCTCTCCACCTGAGATGCCTCAGGTGCCACCCTGCCCCCACTCTCATTCCTCAACAGGTAACTTCCCTCTGGCCCTCCATGCCTGTGTCTCTGGCAGTGTATTTGGTCGGGAGGGGGCAGCTGGCATGTTTGGGTGGGGCTTGGAACAGCAGATCCTAACCACTCACCTGGCCTCCCCAGATGTCCCACCCAGCCCTCACCTGTTCCTGGGAGCTGGCAAGAGAGACGTTATGGGGGTACATCCCAGAGAAGAGAATTCTCAGCCTTGCCTCTCTTTCCCCAAGATGCAATAGGAACAGGGGTTGCATCTGGACCAATAGCTGGGCAGGCAAAGGGAGATGGGCTTTGGGGTGGCCGGGGTGGGGGCATCTGGGCCTCTAGGAGAAGGCACAGGGAAACAGGTAATGTGGAAATCATGGCTGGGACACCCCACACTGCTCTCTCTGCTGCATTGGAGCACCCCACCCCCAGTATCTCTGAGAAAGCCCCCAGTCCATGGGGTTATTGTCTAGCCAGGCATTTCATGAGACCCCAAGTAAGGTGGCCTGCAGACCGTGAGGGCCTGGTGACTCGATCCTATTCTGGGGTGAGTGACCAGGGGCAGTGACCTAGCACCTGGGGCACAAGAGGGGTGGGGGGAGCCTAGAGGGAGGAGGATGCTTCCCCCAGCCGCAGGCCTGCATCTGGTGCTTTCTGAACACAGCCTGGGCTTCCAGAGCCCCTAAACCTCCCCTCCCACATTCCCCGCCTTCCTGCTCCTCCCCTCAATCCATAGGAGAGGAGTGAGTGGCAATACATTTTTAAAGACCCTCCCCCTTCCCTGCTTGTTATTGTAATGAATGCTAATGATGCTCCCTAATTGATGCCCTCATTAGCACATCAAACCCACTTTCTGAAGAGAGAAAGTGGAGGCGGGTTCTCTGGGGTCGGAGCTGTAGCCAGCCTGCTCCAGAGAACCTTATCCTGATGCTTCTGGCTGGTAGGTACCCCATGTAAGGGCTCCGAGTGAAAAGCCAAGGTGTTCCCCTCCGAGTAGGAATTTCCTGAGCACAAGGCTCTCTTCCCTGTCAGTTAGCAAGGGATCCACCTGTCCCATCAGACTAGGGGCTCCTTGAGTCAGGCGCCTTGTCTCCTTCATTAAGCCAGAGTTCCCCTCACGGTAGGGCAGTGGCTCTCAAAGTAATTGGAAAAGCCCAATAGCCTGGAGGGTGTGTTAATCCAGGGATTGCCAACCCCCGCCCCAGGGTCTCAGATTCAACAGATTTGACGAGGACCCTGAGAATTCGCATTTCTTTCCTTTTTTTTTTTTTTTTAATTTGAGACAGAGTCTTGCTTTGTCAGGCTGGAGTGCAGTGGTGCGATCTCAGCTCACTGCAACCTCTGCTGCTTCCCAGGTTCGATTCTCCTGCTTCTCGAGTAGCTGGGACTACTGGCACATGCCACCACACCCAGTTAATTTTTTATATTTTTAGTAGAGATGGGGTTTCACTGTGTTAGCTAGGATAGTTGCGATCTTCTGACCTCATGATCCACCCGCCTCAGCCTCCGAAAGTGCTGGGATTACAGACATAAGTCACTGTGCCTGGCTTTTTTTTTTTTTTTTTTTTTTTTAATAGAGACAGGGGTTTCACCATGTTGGTCAGGCTGGTCTCAAACTACTGACCTCAGGTGATCCACCTGCCTTGGCCTCCCAAAGTGCTGGGATTACAGGCGTGAGCCACCGTGCCCAGCCTTTTCTTCTTTTTTCTTTTTTTGAGATGAAGTCGCACTCTGTCACCCAGGCTGGTGTGCAGTGGTGTGATCTCGGCTCACTGCAACCTCTACCTCCCAGGCTTAAGCGATTTTCCCGCCTCGGACTCCTGAGTAGCTGGGATTACAGGCGCCCAACACCACGTCTGGCTAATTTTTGTGTTTTTAGTAGAGACGGGGTTTCAACACATTGGCTTGGCTGGTCTCAACCTCCTGACCTCAGGTGATCCAACCACCTCACCCTCCCAAAGTGCTGGGATTACAGGTGTGAGCCACCGCACCCGGGTTCAAGTGATTCTCCTGCCTCAGCCTCCCAAATGGCTGGGCTTACAGGTGCACACCGCCATGCCCAGCTGATTTTTTGCATTTTTAGTAGAAACGGGGTTTCACCGTGTCAGCCAGGCTGGTCTTGAACTCCTGACCTGACCTCAGGTGATCCGAGAGAAGAAAGATGGGAAGGCCAGGGCAGGGAGAAGGAGAAGGAAGGAACAGTCTGTATCTGTCCTTAAGAGGACATTATTTTGAGTCATTGCGGCTCCGGTGGACCACAAGCCCAACTCCTGCAGGGCCACACACAGCTTGACTTTATGGCTGTAGATTTTACCAACTGATTCACATGTCTTGGGGAAAAAAATAGAAGACTCCTCCTGCCTCCAGCTAGCAGCCTTCCCAGGCCTGCCAACCAGCCTTAGAAGACTGTGGTAGAAGGTATGGAAAATGGAGCTGGTACTATCCTGATCTGATTTACCCCTGCTAGCACCTGATAACCATCTCCTTGCCTTCCAAGGTTGTATCAATCCCCCACTTAATGACGAAAGTAGGGAGAACTCTTGGGCATTGCTGATGGGAATGTGAAATAGTTTGGCAGCTATGGAAAGCAGTTTGGCAGTTCCTTAAACATAGAATGATCCTATGATCCAACAGCCCAAAGGTCCTTCGGTGGACAAATGTATACACCAATTGTGGTATATTCATCCATACAATGGAACGCTATTCATCCATAAAAAGGAATGAAGCACTAATATATTCTTCAACATGGATGAACCTCAAAAACATCATGCTGGCTGGCCACCATGGCTCAGGCCTATAATCCCAGTGCTATGGGAGGCCAAGGCAGGAGAATTCCTTGAGGCCAGGAGTTCGAGTTCAGCCTGGGCATTGTAACAAGCCCCTATCTTTACAAAAATATCCCCAACCCTCACCAAAACATCATGCTAAGTGAAAGAAGCCAGTCATTAAGTCATACATTGTATGATTCCATTTCTATGAAATATTCAGAATAGGCAAATCTATAGAGATTTGCCCAGAGAAATGGGAGAACATGGAGCATGCTGTTAATGGGTATGAGGTTTCCATCTGGGGTGATGAAAACATGTTGGATCTATGTAGAGTTGATGGTTGCACAGTATTATAAAAGCACTAAATGCATTGAGTTGTTCACTCCATATTAATATATTATACAAATCTCACCTCAAAAAACAAAGTAATAATGGAAGTAGGCCGGGCGTGGTGGCTCATGCCTGTAATCCAAGCACTTTGGAGGCCAAGGCGGGCGGATCACCTGAGGTAGGGAGTTCAAGACCAGCCTGATCAACATGGTGAAACCTCGTCTTAGTATAAAAATAAAAAATAAAAAAAAAGAAAAAAAATAATGGAAGTAGGAGTTTGCCAGGGAATTCAATTATACATCTGAAAAGTTCAGCCTATCTTCCTTGGAACAAGAGCTTGTGCCCACGTGAGTCACAGCCTTTCTGATGTGCTGGAACACTGGGCACTGCTCTGAGGACTCTCAGAAAATGCTCGTAGGGCCCCGGGATGTTTTCCGGTCCCACGCTGCTCCCTGCAGTCTCTTCCTCTGCCTGGCCCCACTTCATGGGGCCTCCCTTTTAGGTTTCTGCCTCCCAGGCGGGTGGCAGACAGGTGATCTGTGCTGAGGAGCTCAGCTTCGCATCTTCAGCTAACATCATGCCATCTGCCCCAGTGGCAGGTCCACCCACCCCTCCCTGCTCCTTTGCTCAAAACATAGCTTTCAAAGCCCTCTGGTTTTCTTTATCACAGATTTTGTGTGTGTGTGTGTGTGTGTGTGTGCAGTGGCGCCATCTTGGCTCACTGCAACCTCTACCTCCTGAGTTCAAGTGATTCTCCTGCCTCAGCCTCCTGAGTAACTGGTATTACAGGCAAGTGCCACCACGCCCACCTAATTTTTGTATTTTTAGTAGAGATGGGGTTTCGCCATGTTGGCCAGGCTGGTCTCTAACTCCTGACCTCAGGTGATCCATCCATGTCGGCCTCCTAAAGTGCTGGGATTACAGGTCTACCACAGATTGTTTTAATCACCCCTAAGTGAACCTCCTGCCCTCTGGAATCTCACATTCCCCACAGTGCTCTCCCGATAGTTCTCTCCCCATGTGCCAGGCCCTGGGTTGCCTGTTCTGGGTGCAGCAGGGTGGGGAGGAGTTCTAAGGTGAATCAGGCTGTTCACTGCTCCTCCCTGTTCCAAAGCTTCCTATAGGCCCTACTGCTCAAAGATCTTTTATGGCTCCCCATTCTCACACCAAGGGATTATAGGAACCTGAACTCTTTGAGGTCCTAACAAAAGTTTTACATTCTCTGTGGATAAATGAACACATGTGCTCATCTACAAGAAATGACTGGGCCTCCCTGACCTCTGCAGCCCATCCAAGGACCCCTAGGGCAGAGCTACTCAAAGTGTGGTCCATGAACCAGTGCTGGCCACTGGTTCACAAGAATACAGAAATAGAGAGTAAGCATTGAGAAATCTTTACAGTGATTGCTTGTACATATAGGCATATGACCACTTTTACTGCATTTTACAAAAATACGGGTGTACAATCAATTGGAATATTCTTTTTGTGAGATGTAGACTTGTTCTGTGGCCTAGGCTGGAGTACAGTGCGATCTTGGCTCACTGCAACCTCTGCCTCCTGGGTTCAAGTGATTCTCCTGCCTCAGCCTCCCAAGTAGCTGGGACTACAGGCACCCAACACCATGCCCAGCTAATTTTTTCTATTTTTAGTGGAGACAGGGTTTCACTGTGTTAGCCAAGATGGTCTAGATCTCCTGGCCTCATGATCCGCCTACCTCGGCCTCCCAAGGTGCTGGGATTACAGGCATGAGCCACCACGCCCGGCCTCAATTGGAAAATTTTTAAAAGGCAGAGGTGGTCCTTCATCAGAGTTTGAGAAACGCTGCCCTAAGGACTCTTTCACCTCGGTGAGAATGCTGACCTACTCGATAAACTCAGCCTGGCAATCCAG
>CAUYQU010084180.1:0-42952 GCA_963574635.1 Cheracebus regulus | reverse complement strand
GGGCAGAATTGTTTTTGTCCCGACATAATTCACATCCTCGTTTTGGGAAGAAATTCCTGAAAAATGCCTAGGCAATTTGCTTGTCCACTTGAATTATATATTTTATATATATATATATATTTGGACAGAGTCTCACTCTGTTGCCTCAGCTGGAGTACAGTGGCATGATGATAGCCTGCTGTAGTCTCAAACTCGTAAGCTCAGTTGATCCTCCTGCTCAGTCTCCCATGTAGCTGGGACCACCATCATGTCCTGCTAATTTATTTATTCATTTTTATTATTTTTTTGTAGATGCAGGATCTCACCATGTTGCCCAGGCTGGTCTCCTAGGCTCAAGTGATTCCCCTGCCTCAGCCTCCCAAAATGTTGGGATTGCAGGCCTAAGCCCCCATGCCCAGCCTACATGTTAATTTTTAAAAGGTGTCCATGGGTGTGTGGACAAAGAGCAGAGGTTAAGAAGTGAGGAAATCAAGTAAGGTGATGGGAATTACGATTGGGATAAAATAAAATAAATGGGTGAGCTACTGATCACAAAATAGTTGAGCCAGCTTTTCTTCTGTGCATCAGTAACTGTAAATAGACATACGGTAAAAAGGGGGTGGGTGCAGTGGCTCATGCCTGTAATCCCAGCACTTTGGGAGGCTGAGGCAGGCAGATCACTTGAGATCAGGAGTTCAAGACCAACCTGGACAACATGGTGAAACCCCATCTGTACTAAAAATACAAAAATTAGCCAGGCGTGGTGGCACGTGCCTGAATCCCAGCTAGTCAGGAGGCTGAAACAGGAGAATCACTTGAGCCCAGGAGATGGAGGTTGGAGTGAGCTTGGATTGCACCACTGCACATCAGCTTGGGCAACAGAGTGAGACTCCGTCTTAACAAAAACAAACAAAAAATGACATACAGCAACAAAGATAACAACATCAACAAATGAATGAAAACAGCAGTTCTTGGAGTGAATATAACTTCCTCCAGTGGAATTGCCTTTTTGGAAGTGGTGGATTTCTTGAGGTTGGCGAGATGGTTGAGGACAGTGTGATCACTCTTAGCTTGTGCTGGAAGATGAGTGTGGCTGGCATCCTCTCAGCAGCTTTACTGTGAAGCTTGCTGATGAGTCTATGAGTCAAGAGGTGTATATCTTTAAGGCAAATAAAATGCCACAGGATTCAGGGTCAGAGCTGGAGAATGATAGAATGGGGAGGCAGAGTGTGTGAAGGTGAGCCCAGGCTGTATGAGTTTCTGAGGTGAGAGCACTAAAATGGAGATTTATTAACCCAAAGCAAAAACAGACACAGGCAAAAATGCCAACAAACAGATAAAACCCTGGACTTGCAGAATAATTTATTATTAAATTATAGAAGACTAAAACCAAACCGTGAAACAAAAGCAACTATAACTTTTGGAATATTAACCTGCTTAAGGAGCAGAGTGGAATTAAACAGTTACTTGACCTGGTTGTATTCAAATATGAATATGTTTTCTAAAAGAATGACCTGTTATACTTCAATGAGAAAAAGGCAAAGTAAAAGCCTTAGGAAGAAATCGCAGGCAACATGATTGGGCGCCGTGGCTCACACCTATAATCCTAGCACTTTGGGAGGCCGAGGCAGGAAAATTGTCTGAGCTCAGGAGTTCGAGACCAGCTTGGCTAACATGGCAAAACTCTGTCTCTACTAACAATACAAAAAATTAGCTGGCATGGTGGCGCATGCTTGTAATCCCAGCTATTCAGGAGGCTGAGGCAGAAGAATCACTTGAACCTAGGTGGTGGAGGTTGCAGTGAGTCGAGATCACACCACTGCACTCCAGTCTGGGGGACAGAGTGAGATTCTGACTGCAAAAATAAACAAATAAAAATAAAATAAAATAAATGTATCATAGGCAACAAAAACAACAATAAACAAGTGGGACTACATCAACCTAAAAAGGTCTTGCAAAGCAAACAATCAACAAAAAGACATCTGGCAGATTTGGAGAAAATATTTGCAAACCATTTGTCTGATAAAAAGTTTTTATATCCAAATAATAATCAAAAAAGAAATCATACAACTGTATAGCAAAAAACCTAAATAACCCAAATGAAAAATGGGCAAAAATCCTTAGTAGATATTTCTCTGAAGAAGACACACAAATGGCCAATAGAGATATGAAAAGGTGCTCAACATAGTTAATCATCAGGGAACTGCAAATCACAACACAATGAAGCATCACTTTATCAGGGTGGTTATTAGTAAAAAAAGAAACAGAAGATAAGTATTGGCAAGGACGTGGAAAGAGGAACCCTTGTACACGGGTAGTAGAACTGTAATTTGGCATAGCCCTTTGGGAAACAGCACAAAAATTTCTCAAAAAACTACAAATAGGATTACCATATGATACAGCAATTCCATTACTGGGTATATGTGCAAATGAATTGAAATTGGGATCTCAAAGAGATACCTACACTATTCAGAATAGCCAGCAAACAACCTATATGTCCATTGATGGATGAATGGATAAAGAAGCTATGATCTATACATGCAATGAAATATTATTCAGCTTTAAAAAGGAGGAAATTCTGCCATTGGTTACTTGGTAGATAGACCTGGAGGGTTATGTTGAGTGAAATAGGGAGACACGGAAGACGCATACTGTATGACCTTACTTATGTATGGACTCTAAGCTAGTCCGTCTCACAAAAGCAGAGAGTAGAATAGTGGTTGGCAGGGGCTGCAGGAAGCGAGAAGTGGGGAGGTAATGGCTGAATGGTACAAAGTGTCAGTTATGCAGGTTATATAAGCTCTGGAAATCAGCTTCCCACATAGAGCCTATAGCTGACAATAAATATACATTCTTAAAATTTGCCAAAAGGGTAGAAGGGTAGACATAATGTTAACTGTTCTTACTAAGCACGCACGCGCACACACACACACACATACACACACACACACAGTAAAGGGGGCAGGAGGAAACTTTAGGAGGTGGTGGATATATTTATGACCTGGATGGTGGTGATGGTCTCCTGGATGTATGCTTATCCCCAGGCATATAAAAATGTAGACATTAAATGTGCAGTTTAAAAAACAACCAAAAAAGAAAAAAAAGTTAAACTACAGGAAATTGATTAAGAAATGATGGTACAATTGTCAATAGAATAGCGTGGTCATTTACATCGTGGTTGGAAGATATTTAATAAAGTTACATTATGTTTAAGTGAAGAAACAGATTACAAAACAAAATGCAGAGAGTTTCTGCCTCCTTCACTCACACATAGCTATCCATTGACCTATTTAATCTTTCTCTGGTTGGACTATCAAGAAAGAAAATACAGCATAATGAGAGTGTGGTCCATGGAGGTGGACCTCCTTGTATTTATATCTAAAGTCTTCTTTCAGGAAATTTTTTTGCTTCTGGATCTTCTTTTGCTTCTGGATCTTCTTTTAAAAAAGAAATACTAACAATATCTACCTCGTATGGCTGTCTTGGAGGACAAATGATTTAATCTGTGTGAGACCCTTTGCAGAGTACCTACATACAAAAAATATTAAATGTTAACTTTTAATTATGTGTTACATACACATGTATAGAAAAATTATAATGATTCTATCTTGATGATGTTACGTGTATGTTAAAGTTTTATACTTTTTGATATTTTCTAAACTATCTACAACAAATAAGTACTTTATGCTAAGAAAATATATAAAATGCATATGTGGAATAAAAAAGATAACTTGAAGATTCTTACATTGTGTCAAAAATAAAACGAAAATGTATTCTTTATAAAACATAGCCAAATTTGTTGACTCAGAGGGATTGAAAGTAAAAAGGTGTAGAAGGACATACAAACCCAATACAGTAAAAAATGCAGTGGTTGCCATATTAATATCATAATATTTAAAGAAAGATCATTAAGATTTAAAAAAAATTCAATCCACAAATATGTCAAAAAAGTCTGTGTTTCAGGTAATAGATAATTAGAATACATATAAAATCCTTTTTGTGTAGAAATATGCAAAGATATCAAATGACAGACAAGTTGGAGATTTTAACACAAATTTCCCAGCCTCTGATCACATGATTATGCAAAATTTAATGATGAAAAGATTTTGGTTTTGGGTTTTGAAATCCAGGCTTAGAATTTTGACTCCACTATCAAATTTGCTGCAATCAGGTGGGTAATTGACTTTTTTAATGCTCAGTTGCACTGTCTGTCAAATTAGATTAATGTATGTCCTTATGTCGCAAAACTGTTACAGGGATACATGAGAGAACTCTGGGTTCATGGATGATAGTAAATTGAAGAAGAGACTCTCAGAGTAGTTGAGGCTTGAAAGATACTTAGAATTAGTCTTTGAGCATAAGGAAGAAGGAAAATTTTCCCTTAATGTAACAAAAGATAGCTATTAAAGACAAGGCGTGGAAAAGCAGGATAATATTTTTGCCATTGTTTTTTCTTTATTATTATTCTATAGGAGAAAAGATAAGGGCATTAGAATGTTGGTATAGTTATACATATAATGAGTAGAGTGTGGAAGACAGTGCTGGGGAGATTGATTCGGCTCATAATGCGAGTATCTTTAGTGGTTAAGAGCCCTAGACTCTGAAATCATTTCCAAGTGTTAAGATTTGTCTTTACCACTTAATACCTATCTGCTTTTGATCACATTACGCCCATGCACCTCAGTTTTCTTACATGTAAAATGAAGTTACTAATGATTGCTAAAATGTGGTTACTAATAAACACCACATCATAGGTTTAAAAAAGTTTTTTTTTATTGTGGTAAAATGTATATCACAAAATTTACCATCTTAAGTTTTTAAAGTATACTTTCAGTGGTATTAAATACATTTATAATGTTGTGCAGCTGTCACCACTATTCATCTTTATAACTTTTTATCTTGTAAAACTAAAACTCTGTGACCCTTAAATGATAATTCCCATCCCCCCCCCCACCAGTGCCTGGCAACCATCATTCTACTTTCTTTCTCTCTGATTTTGAGTATTCTAAGTACCTCATATGAGTGGAATCATAAAAGTATTTGCTTTTGCAAATGGCTTCTTTCACTTAACGTCATGTTCTCAAACTTTATACATGTTGTAGTATGTCTCAGGATTTCTTTAAAGTTGAATTATGTTCCATTGTATGGATATACTGCCTTATGCCCATCCATTTGTGCATTGATGGACACTTGGGTTTCTTCCATGTATTTGCTACTGTGAATAATGCTGCTATGAATTTAGATGCACAAATGTGCCTTCAAGACCCTGCTTTCAGTTCTTTTGGTTATATAGCCCAGTAGTGGGATTGCTGGATCATGCAGTAATTCTATTTTTCATTATTTTTGAGGAAATGACATACTGTTTTCCATAGGGGCTGCACCAGTTTGACCCGTTTGCCTTCACATCAGTAGTGCACAAGGGTTCCAATTTCTTCATATCCTTAGTAACACCTTTTCTTTTAAAACATGAGTCCCCATCCTAACGGGTGTGAGATCATATCACATTGTGGTTTCAGTACACATTTCCCTACTGAGTGGTGATGTTGAGCGTCTTCTCATGTGCTCACTGGCCATTTATATCTATTCTCAGCATAAGTTCCTTAAAGTGTTTAAGGAGGTGGTATATTTAAAGCTCAGGATAATCATTGGCATGCAGCGTTTAGCTGTTATGGTTATTATTCCAACAAGTAGCTGTTCCCTTACCCTGTATTGTAAAAGAGTCATGAAAGGATTTTAAGCAAGGCAACACTAGATCAACTTAGTGTTTCACAAAAATAACTCTGGAAAACAAACAAACAAACACCTCTGGCTTCACTGTGGTGAATGAATCACAGGGATATGAATCTGGAAGGCTACTTACAAGTCAGTTTCCTTTGTGTTTCTTCATGTCGGATAATCAGAATTGGATCAATCTGAGAGTTTATTTTGTTTATTAATTTTTCATCCCAGATGTGCTGCTGCAAAGAGTGGCATGAAGGCCTAATGACTCAGGAGATGTTTGAAAGGTAGACGAATACATCGCTGATGTGTTGCTGTGTTGATCTCCCAGTTTTCCTTATCATTATGTTCTCTAGGGAGGCCCTCTGACTGATGCAAACCATCAGCACTATTTGTGGAAGCATGGTAAACATTTTAATCTTTGTGGGCTGATCTCAATGGAAGGCAGATAAACCAAATCTCCCTTCTGCCTGCAAAATAATCAATACCAAAGAAGAAAATGAAAAGCACTTAAGCCAAGCTTCCTGAATGGATACTCCCAAGCAACACAGGAATGATTTTTCCCTCAAAAATGTTATCTTGGGGATTTGAATCTTTTATATAGCAATGACAAATGGTTCAGAAGGGGGATTAGATACAGAGTCACTGAGAATGATGGAGATTATAAGGTCACTGCTGACATGGACAAAAATAAAAATGTTTCCTTAGAAAAGGTGAGTTAGTAGAAATAGTGCTATTTGTGAAATATCCAGGCTGATAGGAATGGGGGCAATTCTTCTTGCATTGTGGCTGAGGTGGTCCTTTATTTGATAGGTGGTTTTGAGGGCCAGACAGTGCTTCCTCACCTTCTGTAAAACAAGGTATTAGCAAGTACCTGAAATCCCACATAAGACGTTTTATTCATTCCATCATAACTGTGTGGGAGTCACTGATGACCTCCCTGCTGGAAAATCCTTACACGCTTTTCAGTCCTTGTGTTAGTTAACCTATCCTAGGCACTCCTCCTTTTCAACAGTCTTTTTCCTTGATTTTTCTGACTCCGTTCTTTTGTGGGTTTTCTCATCTCTACGTATGTTTGCTTTTCTTTCTTTCCTCCTTTTCTTTCTTTCTTTCTCCTCCCTCCCCCTCTTCCTTCCTTTCTTTTTTGGACAGAATCTTGCTCTGTTGCTCAGGCTGGAGTGCAGTGGCATGATCTTGGCTCCCTGCAACCTCCACCTCCTGGGTTCAAGCAATTCTCCTGCCTCAGTCTCCTGAGTAGCTGGCATTACAGGCATCCACCACTATACCCAACTAATGTTGTTGTTGTTATTTTTAGTAGAGGCGGGGTTTCACCTTATTGGCCAAGATGGTCTTGAACTCCCAACCTCAAATGATCTACCCACCTCAGCCTCCCAAAGTGCTGGGATTACAGTTATGAGCCACTGCCTATGTATTTTTACAGTTATCACTGCTTAGCTGCCTGTTAGTTGCCTCTGTGTTTCAGGGTTCAAACCTGGTCTGCTTCTCTTGTTACCCTACCCAAGCTCCTCACATGCTTTCCCTGATCCATCTCATCCCCTCCTTGTTGCCATCATCATCTTCAACAATGGTTCTCAATATTTATCTCTTTCCCTAATTTCCCTCTTGAGCTCCAGACTCTCATGTTCCAAACATCCCTGCCTGACTGCTTGTCAGAACTCTGAAACTCACATCACAACCATGAACTTTTCCCAAAACATTGATCCTACTGCTCATTAGGCTGCCAAGCCAAAGCCCTTGTATTTTTCTTGTATACCCTTCACTCTTGCCTCTCTCTGTATTTAATGAATTAAAAAATCCAGTTGTTTCTATCTTCTATCTTATTCGTAAACCATTGGTTTCTTTCTGTTTCCATTTGACAACTTTAGCTGTCACCTGTATCATGTCACCAGCAACTCATTTGGTCTCTGGTTCTACTCTTGCTTTCTTCTAGCAGTGATAACAGAATGACTTTTTTAAAATGCCAATCTAGTTGGCACCCCCCCACTACTTTCAAGCCATTTATTATTCCCGAGTACCCTCAAGAAAAACCCAAACTCCTTAATGTGGCACGTAACAGCCTTATCTCCTGCTATCATTTCTTACCCAACTCTGCACTTTAGTCTTATAACACTAGTTTTGATTCCTTGAATAATCCATGATTTTTTTCTCTTTCTGTTATTAGTCTCATCTGCTTGCATCTGTCTTCCTTTCCATGCCTCTCATTTGATGGGACAAATCTCCTTCATCTTTCTGGTTTTAGCTCAGACATCACCACCTGCTGATTTTGAAGCATTTACTGATCCTGCTTTTTAAGGCTGGGCTGCGGATCATGGTTAGTGTGTACTCTCGTGGAGTTTTTTATTTCTCCCTGTGGAAGTACTTTCAACACTGTGTTGTAACTGCTGTATTATAAAATTTATTCCCCAAACTATAAACCCGAAGACAGATGCCATTGCCACTATATGTTCAAGAGTAGCCTCGCCAACATGGTGAAACCTTGTCTCTATTAAAAATACAAAAATCAGCCATATGTGGTGGTGCATCCCTGTAATCCCAGCTACTCAGGAAGCGGAGGCAGGAGAATCACTTGAACTCAGGAGGTGGAGATTACAGTGAGCCGAGATCATGCCACTGTTCTTCAGCTTGGGGAACAGAGCAAGACTCTGTCTTAACTAAAACAAAATGAAAAAAGACATACAATGCAAAAGATAACAGCATCAAAAATAGAATTAAAAAAAAGATAGCTTAAATATAGAGGAAAAGGAATTCTTCCTCAACCACAGGAATTTTTCACCACCTAGACCAATTCTAGGCTCGTAGGAGGTGTTCAAAAAATATTTCTGGAATAAAGAAGAAGGAAAAAGAGTGATTTTGTGACATTAAAAGGTTATTAAGTCCTGAGTAATTGAATTTTCAGAGAAGATGTCATTAAGTACAATCCGTATGAGTTTCCAACTGTGCTTAATTTCTTTCATGCTATGTTTAGCACAGAAATAAACACATTAATTATATAAATAAAGTTGTTAAAAGGTACAAATGATTTGCATCTATTTTGCAATCTTAAAGGAGAAAAGGTTTATAAACTTCAAAATATACAAACCAAACACATGATTTTTTTCCCCAGATCTCCTTAATTCAGTGTCCTCTCAGTGTAGGACATAGACCACACACTCTGCCTTCCTTTTCCTCTGTATTTAAGCTATCTTTTAAAAAATTCTATTGTTGATGCTGTTATCCTTTTTGCTGTATGTCTTTTGTTTTGTTTTGTTTTTGTTAAGACAGAGTCTTGCTCTGTCCCCCAGGCTAGAGTGCAGTGGTGCGACCTTGGCTCGCTGCAATCTCCACCTCCCGGGTTCAAGTGCTTCGCCTGCCTCAGCCTCCTGAGTAGCTGGTATTATAGGCACCCACCACCATGTCCTGCTAATTGTTGTATTTTTAGTAGACACGGGGTTTCAACATGTTGACCAGGCTGGTCTTAAACTCCTGACCTCAAGTGATCCACCCGCCTAGTCCTCCCAAAGTGCTGGGATTATGGGGGTGAGCCACTGTGCCCACCCTTAAGCTATCTTTGACTTCTGTTGATTTTACCTACCAAATATCCACTTAATCCTTCCTCAACCACAGGAATTTTGTTTATACTCTTTCCTCACTTGGAAAGTGTTCCTTTCTAACTCCTGCTTAACACACACTTATCCTTCCATTCTCAGCTCAAAATTTTAACTGCTTTAGGAAGTTTCATTGAATCTCCTATTTTGGTCATGTTCCTCTACTCTTTGACTTGAATTTTTTTCTTTATTTCTGAGAATTTTATAGGTATATGTACCCTATATATATTAGCATGACTATTCAAGGAATATTTATTTCTTCCACTATGCTGTAAGATCTATAAGAGTAAGAACTATTTCTACCTTTTTCAACAACAGATTACTGGTGTTTAGAATATTGTCTTCCACATAGTAGAACCTCAATATAAATGTTTTGAATAGTGAATAATAACTATAACCTTCAAGATCAATAATTGTATGATAATGCAGCTAGTGTGCATGTACAAGGTCACTGCTATACCACTGAGTACATCTAATTGCCCCAGAATTGTAAGTCAGTGAGTGCTCCCTCCAGAAAGTGACCCATGATCAAAGCACCTCAGTGTGATTTTATATAAATATGATATTTTACCCAATTACTGAACTCCATTGTACTATGTAAAACCTACTTTCTCACTCTGTGGTAGATTCCTTAATAACATCTAGGCAGATTCTAACATTTTTCAGGCTGTTCATTTATTAGAACAGTTTCAAGCCAATGTATATGACTCAATCCTTTGCACATGCAAAATGCAATCACAAACTTGATTCAAAGCTCAATACTTCCTATGCCTGCCCATCTTACTCCAGGCAGGATAAACCTGTCTCTAACTCCATTATCCTTTCAGAACTCTGGATAATCATGAGTCATTTGCCACTCCCTTTCATCTCCCATCTCCCACATGGTTTGTGTGTATCTATACCTCAGGTAACTGTGACCCCTATATAAAATGAACCCCTGCCAAGTACACTGATTGCAGCTCTCTCTGACTACTGGGTTGATGTTCCTTCACCAGTATTATTAAGGGTTGCTCTTGAGTGGGGCTGCAAAGCTATAGCAGTCTGTTTCCTGCTGGTACCAACATAGTTCATGAACCAATTTGTGAACTAGGCCCAGGTTATTTTCCCCAACACCATTTGGTCATAGGGAAACCTAAGGAGGCCAGAAGTTTGAGTTAAGATGTTGTCATTTTGAGGACGTTGGTGGGTGACCTGAGACTCAAGGCTATTTGCTCATATAATTTGTTTTTGTCTCGTGGGTCTTCTTAGACCCAATTCGGAGATACCACTTTATCCTGTATAATGATTGCTAGCAATATAATGATTGCTTTATCCTATATAAAGATTCTTTAACTTGTGACTTGGTAGATCTAATAATGTCCATAATGGGTAGCTTTTGTAGCTCAATTATTTTTAATCTCATGGTCAGGGGCACAGACTCTTCTAGGGATCAGTAGCACACTAAGAGTTGGTTTTCAAATGGAGAATAGTGTCTACTGCAGATGGCATGGCTTTGCTCCAGGATGCTGAGGATTCGTGGTACAGTTATCCAATTGGAAGTTGCTAGAGACTCAACAGAGTGTTCTTAATCATCACAAATTTCTCTAGCAGCAGCTCATGCTCTGTCTATTGCTTGATTTGCAAGATGTTCCGCACAGCTGCCTTTTGCTGGGCTCCATTCAAAATGGGTGAACTTCCTTGCCACCCCATAAATGGATTAGAAAAAATATTTCGATAGTGGTGTATGGTACCCCCAAATTTAAAAAGGTATTACTGAAACTTTAAAAACTTCATTAATGTGGCATGCTCCTGAATATTCATGGAGTTTATCTAAATCCTGGATCTCTGATGGGGCATATGTGGGATTCTTCAGAGTTCAGTAGAATCTCTTTATTGCCCAGTTATATAATGTGAGAAATTCAGCTCTGGCTTCACCTCCTCTTCTGCACAAGCCTCTTCCCTTCTCTACCACCAGAAACAAGCATTTGCTAGAGGAGTCCCCTCATCCACTAAAATACCATTAAGAATGTTCAAACCCAGCCACTTTTCTGGGTGCACATGTAATCCAAAAAAGACCTTAAAAGTCCTTTCCACATGAAAGAGTAGCCTTGCAGTTTCCTTCATTGCAGTCCCCCCTCTCATTCACACCCTTTCTCCCCAGTTCTCTTTTCATCTGTATAAGTAGCACAGGGACATATTGAAAGGGTTGCTGTATAACTCAATATCTAGAGAAAAATTTAACTTGCCATTCTTTAGGCACTCCTACTATTCCAGTTCTCTAGGATGTTTCCTTCCTTGGCTTTCTATGAAGAGAGAAAGGAATAATTTCTCTCCATGATCAACATTCTCCCCAAAAGACTGGCAATGTATCCCTTTTCCCTAAGTCCTCTTTTTAAAAATTACACTCTAAGTTCTGGGGTACATGTGGAAAACATGGAGGTTTGTTACATAGGTGAGCAAAGTATATGAACAGACACTTCTCAAAAAAAGACATTTATGCAACCAAGAAACATAAAAAAACTCATCGTCACTAGTCATTAGAGAAATACAAATCAAAACCACATTGAGATACCATCTCACATCAGTTAGAATGTCAATCATTAAAAAAAATCAGGAGACAACAAATGCTGGAGAGAATGTGGAGAAATAGGAACACTTTTACACTGTTGGTGGGAGTGTAAATTAGCTCAACCAATGTGGAAGACAGTGTGGCAACTCCTCAAGGATTTATAACTAGAAATACCATTTGACTCAGCAATCCCATTACTGGGTATGTACCCAAAGGATGATAAATCATTCTGTTATAAAGATACATGCACATGAATGTTGACTGTGGCACTGTTCACAATAGCAAAAACTTGGAGTCCTCTCTTATATTGGCTAGTGATGGGTAGCTCTTTCTTTACTGATGCACGTTAGTAAACTTTTCTGGGAAGTGGTACGTCCAGCTACTGATACATCTTGACCTTGAAATGCAGAATCCTTAGCATTCGTTCTGCCTTTGGTCTGTGCCTTACTGATAGTTTCAGACAACAGGAATCTTTCAACATCTTGTATGTTCAATACAAATCTCCTTTGATTATTCAGGATAAGTCTTTAACATTGAACTTCATATTAATGAAATCATTTTATGGCTAGAGATGCGAATTGAAAACTAAAACAAATGTATATTTGTACCCCAAGCAAATAAAGTTAATTATATGAGTTATAAGTGGCTTTCTAAAAGATGAAATAAAGTATGACTGAATTCGAAGATGAACAAAAATAGGTTATTTGGCTTCTAAGGCGTGGCTTGCTGTATTTAATTCTTACAGGATCTTAAAGAGGTTGCACTGCGGTTTATTTTTCTGTGGTCAGTGCTGCCTCATTCTTTTATGTTCTTTCTCCTCTGGGGAGCACTTTATTTGGCCAAAGTTTCCTCAAATTTCTTAATTTCTATCTCAAAGTGTCCTGAAGATGTCATTGCCTATCACACTGAAATATGCTAAGAAATTTCATCAGGAAGTCAAACTCTTGTAGAGTCATTGCTGAGCAATAAAATTTGGGATTGTAATTCCTCACGGTTCCTAACCACTTCAAAGACCTGATATGTTTTGAACAAACATTTGATCTTCCCCAAGGCAAAGTGATGCTAAGCACTCCTGTACTGTTAGTGGATGTGGGCTCACACAATGACTTTCATAACAGAGTTTTTCTGACTCTCTTGCCATGACTCTGAGACTCTCTTTCCTTGTATCTCAGATATCTGTGGGGCACAGCCCTATCATAGCCCCTTTGTCCATAATCTGGGACAATAAAAAATTATGATGTACTTGTTTGATTTCCTTTTTTCCAGCAAAAGGGACGACGAGATCCCAAACAAAGACTGACTGTCCAATAGTATTAGGCCAATTTCAGGAGATCCTTGACTTTAGTCTGGTTTTAGAGAACTGCTTGTTTTTTTTGCAGCCTCCACGTTGTCCTAGGGGAACTATTTTCTTCTATTTGTCCTAATGATATTATACCTTGTAATTCCTAATGCTGCTGATGGTTTGACTCAGTTCTGGAACAGCTGATACATATTCTAAGTAGGATTCCATATTCTGGGCTGAAGATTAACATTAGCTGGTTAAATGCTCCAGACACACTGAATTGTTGAGCTAATATTGGAAAGAGATTGGGGCATTCCTTGAGCCAAAAAAAATGCACAAAATTTTAAATTCCAGCAATAGCAAGTATATATTGATTTTGTACTGAATGGCAGGAACTAAACATTTTACGTGCATTATGTGGATTAGTTTTCAGAGTCATCCCTATGAAGTAGGTTCTATTATTATCTCAGTTTTATAGATGGGAATATTACAATTAAGTGACATTCTTACACAAGGTCACACAGTGAGTAGATGTCAGAAATAGGACAGGATTTAGGTCGGTCTGATGATGTTGATGCTTTCAACCACTGTACTATATTTCCTCCTAGAATGCTGAAAAAGCTGTCTTTGGCTTGGCCTCTTTTTTGGGGACACTTTTATCTGTCAGTACCTCCAACAGGTCTGAGTGTGCAATAGTTTTTGCAGAACTTAGTCACACTAGGAGGTTATCCATTCAGGATATTGAATAAGCATTCAGCTAAGGGAAGATATTTAGCTCTCTGGGTCTCTATAGAGCCATCTGGCTTTGAACTAATGCTCTTGAGGGATTCAGATTCCCCCAACATTGCAGTCCCTTCATCTAACATAAAGGGAGGGGGTCTGCATTGGGAGGGGTTTCCATCTATCAACTTTGTAGTTGATTATCGTATTCTCATTTCGAAGGGAAGACAGTCTTGAATTTTGCAAACAGAGAGAGGATTTTAGCTTAATTACCCAGAGCTTCTGTGATCCTGGTACTTGGACAAGGAAAAACTTTTATTTTATGTGGAATCAGGATCTCTGTTTTCTGTTATATCGTTGTTGCTTCAAAGGTTTCTACAAATAACAAGGTGACCTCTTCCTACCTTTCTATTGAAGTAGGGCTCCAACATTTGTTTTCATATGTGGGCCTACTTACTATATAAGTTATTTGGTATATTTATTATTATTTTTTATTTCTTATAGTACCTTATTTTATTTTTTCTGTTTCAGATATAAATTGATCTGTCACAAATCAAACTCATACAAAACCAAAACTCCATTTTCCTTTCTTTTTAATGTCCTTTGTGGGCTTCCATTTCCACTCAGAAGAAGAAAATTTTATCTTGTCATTACTACTTTCAATTTAAAAGTCTCTTTTGGGTAATATTCCTATTGAAATATTATCATTTCAATATTTCCAGCTCTTTATATTAGTGTTCTTTTTTTTCTTATAGTTCTTTCTCATGCTTCATTTAATTTAATGGCAACCTAAAGGGTTTCTCCCTTTGATACTTTGTATTGTTTTGTGAAGCACTTTCATTATATATTCCAAAAATGCTTACATTTTGCTGCCTAAGAGAAGTAAATATAACCTGATTAGACAACTCTCCAATATAAATTTCATAACAAGTCTTCCGGTTGACTGTTCTATGACATCAGGAAAGCTTTGCCTCATACCCAGCATATAATTTATAACCTATGAGAAATTACCTCTGCCAAAGCATCTTCTTTTTTTCTTCCCCCTGCCCTCCCCTTTTCCCTGTAAATAGGCGTTTTCCATATATTAGCTTGAAAATGAAAACTTGGGGAAATTTTCCTCTAAGCAATCTATAAATAGGGGTAAATTTTTCATCCTAGTCACTTTGGTTATTGCTCATAGAATCCTATAATGCTCAACAAACTATCCAACAGCCTGTTTTTTGTTTTTTTTTATGGGGTGAAAGCTTAGATCATTCCAGTTTCAGAGAGGACATTGAAGCTGGGATCACAATTCTTGTGAAGATTCTGCCTCTGTCTATACAGCCTTAGAGGCCAGAAGCACTGGGGTCTGCAACTGTTAGGATAAACTAGGTTATGCTGGGAAAACCAAAAGCAAGCAAACAAAAAAAGTTCAATGCCATAAAACAACAAAGGCTTGTTTCTTGTTAATGCTGCATGCCCATTGTAGGTCAGCTGGGCCCTGTTCCCTGCAGCCTCTCAGGAATTTAGAGTGACAGAACAGGATTCCTTTTGAATAATGCTTCTCAAGCCCCAGAGAAGAGGATGACATCTTATGCACAGGCTCCTAAGGCTGCTGCAGAATTGAGCCACACATTTTTAATTTGTGTGAAGGAATGGGATTCTGCTAGGTGTTTGAGAGAACAGGGGAGTGCTTAGAAAACAATGCTGCTAAAAGAGTGATAGGATGTCTCTTTCATCCCAAGATTGTTCATTTGGCTTCTACTGTTGAGTCAGTTTCACAAGGAGGATACACACAGAAAAAAATGAGCATTGTTAAATTTTGAATCTTGGACTCTCTTATGGCTAAAAAGTTGAGCTGAATCACTCATGAATTTGAGAAGTTTATTTTAGAAGCTGAGGAGACTCCTTGTCTATTTTCCCTAGATCCACAGCCTGTTTTTTCTTACGTCAGGGAGATAAGTGCAAGCCCAAGTGAAATGATACCAAAGAGAGAATTTTTCACCCTACAATCTAGGTTAGAGCCAACAGAAGCATACTACTGATTGTAGAAAATGCCAACCCAGCAGGTGCAGCCCCTGGTTTATCCGAACATTCCAAGATGAGTACACTGAGAGAGAATCCAAAGAGTTAAGAATCCAAAGAAAGTATGGCACAAATCACCATTTTTAATGCTTTTTGCTGTAATTCTATAGATGTCCAGTTTTGGCCTAAAGGAAAAGATCTTTAGATTACCCTCCTTTAAGTTGGAATGAAAGATAAGTGTGCTGTTTGAATTCTTCCTCAAGGACAGCAGTGACCTTAGATGAGGATTCAACATTACCTAGTTATTTTAGGTGGAGGCGTTCTTCGCTAAGGGGAAGATGTTGCTGAGGAGCACTAGTCTTTTGCCCTTGTTTCATTAACCACTGATTTTTCAAAAAACTGGTTGCTCCCATTGCTTTGGGATCCATTGATCTCTCTCCTTTCCCATGCTTTCTAGTGTGGTATGGTTTTGTAAGCATCTGTTTTCTAAGTAAGATACTTTTGTAAGTACCTCTTCCTAAGCTGTCATTCCTTCCCAGTATCTAGTGCGGCTATAGGGCTGTGAACCCCCACTCCTGATACTTAGACTGGATTTCCTCCTTCATTCCTATAATCTCATGTCAAGACCTGATCTTTAAAGATCTTTTGAACAGATATTAACCTATAGGTAAGACCAATTAAGCATAATAACCTGATCAGTTACTTATTACTGCTTGACTGCTGCTTTTTATGTTGTTTAATAAAATGCTGCAATGTTTTTCCAGTATTTGCCTGAAAACTTTCAACTTGAAGGGGACAGTAGACCTAAAACTTGGACCCTAGTCTTTCTTATTTATTGATTTATTTGTGAGCCTACTGTACATTGATCTCAAAGGGTTGCAGCTTCTTTTTTCACACTTTGTTTAAGCCCATTTTAGTGAACTATTTAAATTTCCAAGTTTCCTTTGTTGCCCTCTGGGTTCACATTTTGTTCCTGATTCTGCTGTCTCATGATTTTGACACTTCCTGGCAGCTCCCATACCCAACTGCCTGGACTAATGAAAAATAAGCTTTAAAGGGAGGATTAGAACAGTGTATGTTCTTGGAGGACTTCAAAACACAACTTTTAAAAAAGAAGTATTTAATTTTAGTTTGTTTTTACACATGATACTGTACATATTTATGGAGTACACAGTGATGTTTCAATACATAAATGTATAGTAATGAGATCAGGATAATTAGCACATCCGTCATCTCAAATATCTATCATTTTTCTGTGCTGGGAACATTCAACATCTTTCTGGCTATTTGAAACTATATGTTGTTGTTAATGACAGTCATTCTACAGTGGTATAGAACACTAGAACTTATTCCTTTTATTTATCTAGCTGTAATTTAACACAACCATGGTAACTCATTGGCATTACCAGGTTGGGTCTCTGTGGCAGATAAAGTCTATGGTAGCTCCCATGGGCTGTGCCTTCTGGTCTTCATGCCTTTATGTAAACCCCTTTTGTGTGTGAGTGGGACCTGTGATTTGCTTCTAACCAATGAAATATGACAAAGGTGGTGGGCTCTCATTTCATGATGACTTCATGTAAGTTTCTGGCTCGTTAGCAGCCTCCCACTAGTCTTTCTCTCCGTTTTCTAGCTTTGAAGAAGCAAGATGCCCTGAATCCTTTAGCCACTAGGAAATGAATGTTGCAGACAACCACATGAGCATGTGCTTTCTGAGACCCAAGGCAGGGGACCCCGCTGAGGAAATCCAACCTCTGACCCACAGAAACTGTTAGGTAATAAATGTGTGTTATTTTTTGCTATGGAGTTTGTGGTAATTAGTTATGCAACCACTGAAAACTAATTCAGTCCCCGAACACTCAGGAACACCTTTAAGGAGGCCACAACTATGTCTGGTTTGGAATATTTCTCTTGGCAGGGTGACAGTCGCTGTTACTAAGAGAAGGAAACACTTGAGGGGTCACTCTGAGCCTTACGATCTAGGTTCCACAAACAACTTGCAAATCCACATCAACTACTCCAATGGGTGAGAAATATACAAATTAAAGGCCAAACACCGCTTACTTACAGGCTGTTCCTGAAGGCTTTCACTCTGACTGAGAAAGTCCTAGTCCAACCCTTTGTGTTGTTTGCAGCTAATGATGATGCAGGTGAACCCCAAAATTGTGACTCAGCCTGGAGGGTCTTGGCTTCATGCAGGAAAAAAAAAACTCATGAGGAAGACAACAGAGCAAAGTGAAAGCAAGTTTATTAGAGCAACAGAGTATAGGAAGGTGATCGCTCTGAAGTAGCAGCAGCAGTGGCAGCTCCAGAAGCTACGGCTTGTGGACAGCCTTGTGGATTGCTGGATGTCTGTATGTAGGCTATTCTCTGATTATATGCTAAATTAGGAGCAGGTGAGTTATAAATTTTCTGGAAAAGGGGCAGGGAGTTTGCAGAAAAAGGGCTCCTCCCCTTTTAAGCCATATAAGGTAACTTCTAGGGGTTGCCATAGCATATGTAAACTGTCATCGTGCTGGCGGGAGTGTCTTTTAACATGCTACATATATAATTAGCATATAATGAGCAGTGAGGGCAACTAGAGGCTGCCCTTGTCACCATCTTGGTTTTATCTGATTTTGGCTGGTTTCTTCGCTGCATTGAGTCTTGATCAGCTCCTGATTTGTTCAGCAAGGTCTTGTGACTTGTGCTTGGAAAGCAAGTCCTGCTGATCTTGTACCTTGGCGATGTCCCTTTTCAGTAGGACATAAAGTGACTGTTTAACCTGGAAGCCTTCCTTGCTACATCATCATGCTCCTTATCCCTAGCTGTGTCCCCTAGTGGGTCAGGGATGCTCATGGTGGTTGTGATGGTGCAAAGTTCTCTCTTTGTATGTCTTTGCTGGACCTTCAGGTCCACTGTATTCCAACCTTTCTCATGTTTGTTCTGAATGACATCCTAATTTCCTTAAAATGAAGCCTTGCATTTCTTACAACTTTTTTCACATAATATACTACATGCTCAATTTTAACATTACATGGCTTTTTCCTCTTTCCTCTTTTACAAGTTCCTTTTTTGCTGCTGACAGCCGCCCAGCATTCCATCCTTCTTTCATTTCCCTGGTGATATCCAACTGGTCAGGGCAGAAAAGAAATATGGAGGTTACTGGAGGGAGGGAAGTAGGGTCGATGGTTCAGAGGATCATTTTAGCTACTTGTTACAGAATATCCAACTAAGAGTGGCTTAATCATAAAAAGTTAATTATTTTACCTTCCACGGGGGGAAAGAAATGTGGAGGTTACTGGAAGGAGGAAAGCAGAGTTGATGGGTTCAGAGGATCCTTTTAGCTGCTTGTTAATTAAGAGTGGATTAATCATAAAAGGTTCATGATTTTACCTTCCATGGGGGAGTCCTGTAATGTAATCATGTGCTGAGGTATGTGAGAATTTTTCTGTTACACAGGTGCCTTCCATTGTCTTGTTCTGCCATCCTTGGTATGAGATTGGTACTTCTCCTCATGGTCACAGTATGGCTGTCAGGGCTCCCAACATGAATTACATCCTCATAAGAGAAGATCCAAAAGCAGGGAGAAGCAAGTCCTCATCTGTGTCCCTTCTAAAGACTAAGGAACATATCTTCAGAGGCCTGCTGTAGTTTTGGATCTTATTTGTCAGTTTACATAACATATCCATGCTTATACTAATTGCAGTGAGGGGAATGAAAGTACTATGATTGATATTCCTCTTATGGGGCCAGGAGATAGTCATCTTCTTTGAGGGCAGGGGAGGCTGACTATCTAAACAAAATTGGGGTTCAGCCAACAATAAGTATGTGGAGTTACTGATACACCTCTTGGCAACCAATAATATCTGCCCCTAAATTAAGATGCAGAGAGAGGATGTGGTTTCTTTTGATTATGTGGGAATTTAGTAGTGGAGTTAGATCTAGATCACTGGCCTTCTGTTCTTTCAGCACTGTGACTTTTTTTCCCTGTGTCTTTGTTTCTTCTATAAAAAGGATAGTGCTTGCATGAGTTTTATGGTGATAAGTATTATACTAATAATTAAAAAAAGAAAACCTGCATAAGACATCACTTCCATGTGGGACAATGAAACAATAACTTAAATAGCCACAGCTCAGTTTCACAGATGCTGCTGCCTGGATACAGGGAAGACTGCTGACTTATTACACAGCTCTACTGGGCTGGTTCCCTGTCCCACCTCTGACAGCTGGTACACCTTGTTTCATCCATTTTCTCTTATCTGCTGCCCCTGATGTATGTCCCCTGTATGAAGGTGGGAAAAAAATGCCTTCTGGGGGTTTACACTGCAGACCAGCCATCCATTCCTTTTGCCTCAGTTTGTCTACAGAGCTGACATAACTTCTGTGGAGTTCCTGGAACCATGTTCCTCCTCATTGCACTTGATCCAGAGAAAGGACTAGGGCTGGAGAATCACCCATTGGAGCGGGCTAATAATCCCTCTCTGCTTTTTGCCTTCTAGAAGCTTGCTCTGGCATTGCAAAAGAAATGCAATTTTTTTTCCCTTTGGAATTTGGAATTGCAAAAGAGAGGCTAGGCACCACCGTTTGGTTGACATTGGATAACTTGTCTTTGTCTGATTGGGCAAATGGGTTGTGGTGGACTCACGAGAGAAGGGAGCCTACAGTTCTGGCAATCACCGCCAAGAGCATCACCCCCTCATGCAGCTCTCTCAAGTGATCTCCTGGTCAAGGACACTGCAGGAGGAACAAAGTCATGTGGTTGAGCACAGAAAATGGATGCTTTGAAAGCAGGCTGACATTTGCTTTTTAATTATCTCCTCTTGGCTTCTCAAGATAAATTTTCTTTTCATGGCAAAGAGCCAGGAAGAAAAAAAAATATTCTTTCTCGTTTCTATGGAGCTAACCATGTCTATACATTAACCTTTAGCATTGATTAAGATAAATGCCATTTCTACCCATGATGCTTTAAGATTAGATTTGAATTCATCAGCCCGGCTTTTGACAAGCTTGTTTTCAGTGTCTCTGAGTTATGCCCTCTTAATCGCCTGTCAGAGAGGAAGTCAGCTGATCCAGTCCCCCAGTATTACTTTGATCAAGATGAATGAGGGCTCTTGGGCTGGGGTGCTTTTTCCTGTTTCCTGGGTGGTTTTTCAGGCACCATAAAAAAGGTCTTTGTGCTCATAATTAGCTGTAAGACAATCCATGCAGCACCCCATGTAGCAGGGCCAATCCAAAATGCTATAGTAATTCAGAGCAGAAATGTCCTCCTGCTGAGGTTATCATGACAAGCTTTGTGGAGGAAATTGATTATTGAATTGGGGAAGTAATAATGTTTAAAATATAATCAGATACATACTCTTTGGGAGGGGGTGTAAACAATGAATAATTCATACAGCTTATTTAATTTTTAAAAACATACTGGAAGCTCATCTTTGGTTCATGAAAACAGCACCAACCTCCAAGTCAGTCCAGTGAGTTATCTGGGTGGTGGTGATGGTGGGTTAGTGTGTCGCATGTATCCGCAAGTGGAGATGCTCAGTAGTGTTTCTTTTGCTCAAACAAGGCATTTCTTCCTTAAGAAGTTTTAAATCTAAAATTCTGAGAACTGCTGTTGTTGGAAAACAGGGGGCCTGAGTTGAATTTTTCTGCTACACATCCAGTTGTCTGCCTCCTCAACCTGCGAAATTTCTCTGGGTTCTGCCTGAAGCAAATTCTAAGATAAGCTTTTACAAGCTTTTGGATTTCCAGAAGTAAAATGGTTTTTCCTTTATTCTTTTTCTTGAAAACAGAGACTTGATGCAGCAGTTGAGCAGCCTGTAACTGGAACAACCTGGCCCACAGAGATAAAGGGTTTGAAAAAGCTACCTTGCCCTCCTTGAAGCAATTTTCTGCTCTCAGAGACAAAGTGTATCTGTGTACCTCCCAGATAGAAGACACAGACAAACTGCCCTTCATAGGGGCAGGTGAACAGATCAGCCCACCAGGAAATACTTCATTCATGTGGACCCCAAATGTATTTGCAAGTTGTGGAAGGAGCTCTCTGCAGCTGTTAGTAACTTGCTATTTTTTTTGTGAGTGAATAAGGAAGGTGACTAAAGACCAGCTTGCTCCTGCGTCTTCATGCTTTTAAGAATTCTGAAGAGTTTTGGGGAACATTGCGTCTCGGTTATTGATGGTTTAGCTCATACCCTATATAGCGTACACTCCTGCGTAAAAGGAACAAAGCTAAAAAAGGGCACTAGAGAATAAAGAAGGAGAGAAGCAAAGGTCAATGGAGGTGGTCACTCAGGAGCTGAAATCTCAGCTGGGCTCCCCTCCTCTTCTGCCTCTGAATGCAATTTGTACTCTACATCCTTTGCTTTCCAGCTTCCTGCTTCTTTGCTGTCTCCCAGGGGGAGTTTATGGTTGCAGAGACGGTTTCCTTAAAAGGCAGCTGCCTGTAGCAATTCACTCTGCGGGGAGGAAATGAGCAGGACACATTGTCACTGGAGCCTCATTCTGGGAGGACATGGAGAGGTTTTGGGTCTCCAATACTGCTTAGGATACATCACAGGCAAACCAGGCCAGGCAACTGATCTGTCTTAGATCTTTAGAGGACTTCTACTGGGGAGTAAGGAGAATCTTTGATGGCACTTGCAGAGAGAATATTTCACATTCTGAGGGCAGACATATTAAAGATGGGTTTGATTGTTCATTCTTGTTCTGAGGCCAGGGCAAACATGTTTCTGCAGACGGTGGTCCCCACTGACCAGCATTCTTTTCTCCAGAGTCTTCAAGGTCATTACAGAATAAATGGGAGGACAAATTTCTAAACTACTGACCTTAGATAAAAGCTTGGACTCCTGGGAGCGTGGGCTACATGTCCCTCCACCCATTACTCATCCTCACCACAGTCCTGTCTCTTTCACATCCTCTTAACCCCTTCCTTACCTTCCTTTCCGGCTTGCAGAGATTCCTGTCCACCACCCACCCCCACCCCCACTGCTGCCCACCAACTCCCAACAGGGATCAAGTTTCCTTTCTGGGCAGCATGATTTATGTTTTCACTCCAAATATAAGGATATCCATCTTTACTTCCAGCATTGTGATTATATATTTCTAAAATTATTTTGACTCTGAGAGAGGCTTTTCCAGCCCTTCACAAAGTGAACCTTAGACAATTCTGCTGAAAAAAATCCCACATCAAAACATTCTCTGGTTAAGACAGTAATGCCCCAAATACCATCCAAGTTGCCTTCAGGGGAAAATCCGTCTATATATCAGAGTTAATATTGCTTTGAATTATTTATACCAATTCAGTTGCATAAACATTTACAAATGTTGCAGTGACAATGGATTAGCAATGCTTAATGGAAGGAGAATCATCACAGGTTAGAGATGCCTTTATTGTCAGTCTCTTCTTGTATATGCTTGTGAATCTTTCTTCTGATGCCTGTCTCTCTGGCACTGTTGTTGTATCTCAGATTCATGTTGTTTCCCATACTCAGAGCGAGATGACCTGCATGTGCTCAGAAGCATTGCCTATCAGGTTTTCATTTACTCTGGTACTGGTGCAATACTGGATATTGTCTTAGTTTAACATGGTACATTGTATGAGGTCCTAAGTTTGAAGGTGTATTTGCAGTGTATCAGTATGTGAAGTAAAGATCCTGCTGTTTCATAAGCCTAATTTTAAAAGAGTAAATTTCAGAGAGATTGGCATTTTAGATGTTGCAATTTATTTGTGTCTGGAAAACAAACCAAAACTAGCACAAAGGATGGTAAACTCCCAGAAGCTGAGAACCCATGAAAGAAAGCCTAGGCATCTTCACTGCTCAATTCCTCTAGTTGCCCTGCTGTTCTCACCCTGGGCTGCAGGAACCCAGTGCCTTCAGGCTAAATGCAGCTGCCTGGAGACCTGCAGTAGCATGTCTTTTCTGGGACTGCACACTTTAAGATTGCTCTCTTGTTTACTCCATCAAGATAATTGAATGTGTATTCTAATCCTTCTCAGTCAAGCACTCAGTTAAGTAAATTCATAGCTAAAGGCCTATGAGAACTTTATTTGCTAGGAATTTCCTGAGCCACTACTAGGGCAATGTCTTAGACAGACCTGGGAAAGGGAAATAAAGTGTGAACTTAGGAAAGAAAACACAAAAGCAAGATGTGGAAAGTTAATGTGCTTTTGCTCACCAGATTCCCTCTCTGCCTCCTAATTAAGGCTTGGAGCTTTACACACAATCTGCATTTTGAGTGAGATGGTGTCAAATTGCAAGAAGAAAAGAGAGCAAAGGTGATTTAGAGGACCACTGTGTCTAGATGTATTTTAAATTTAAAACTGTGCATAAGATCTTGTGATATGTAACAAGTCAGGTGTTGGAAAGGGAAGTATAAATAGATCTGATGGTCAGTTATGATGGGAAAATAGGGTGATCACAGAATGTCAATGCATAAGAAAAACATTGCTCAGTAAATGAAGGTAATAAGCAAACGACAAACTCTGAATCAATAATGGTAAGAAAAATATTATGAAAACTAGACAATCATTAAGACAATGAAAACTCTAATAGGAAGAAATAGTAAGTTTGAGCTGACAATTCAAAACAAAGAACAAATGCTTGATTGGTGTGAAAAGTAGGCAAAGATATAGAAGTTAAATGTAATAAGTTTTTTTTTTCTCGGTGATTCTGGCAGCAAAGTGTTTGCATTTTCGTTTTTATAAATGCTAACCAGTATTGATGAGGTTACAATAAAAAGATAAACACATTTTGTAGTGATAAGAACATATATCCATACAACTTTCTTAGAGGGAAATTGGGTGTTTTTGTGAAAAATTTAAATAATGCTCTGTTCATGTATGTTGGTTTTTTTTGAGACAGAGTCTTGCTCTGTTACCCAGGCTGAGGTACAGTGGCATGATCTTGGCTCACTGCAACCTCCACCTCCAGGGTTCAAGCAATTCTCCTGCCTTAGCCTCCTGAGTAGCTGGGATTGTAGGTGCATGCCACCACGTCTGGCTAATTTTTGTATTTTTAGTAGAGATGGGGTTTCACCACATTGGTCAGGCTGGTTTCGAACTCCTGATCTTGTGATCCACCCACGTTGGCCTCCCAAAGTGCTGGGATTACAGGTGTGAGCCACCAGGCCTGGCCTGAGTGTATATTTTTTTAACAGTACAACTCAAATTCCAGAAATCAATTACAATGAGATAATTAAAGTAGTATACAAAGATTTAATATAAATATATTAATTTTGGTTTAAAATAGTGAGAAATGGAAAACAAATATCTGCAAGAAGTTAGTTTCAGGTTGGGAAGCTATTAATTTGCTATTAAAATTAGAGACCCAGGAATGAGTCAGTTCTGGTTGGTTTCATCAGATCTCTTCTCCAAGAATACCAGAGGGAAATTGTATTCCCTCATGCAGGAAAAGAAAACTGGTGGTGTGAGGCAAGGTTACACTTCAGCTGGATTCTGACTCTATACTTCAGATGGTCTGGGACATGTAGAAACACTGTTTACCAGAAAAGCTTGAATAAGCTAGAGGAGAGAAAGAGGAAGAGAGAGAGGAAGAAGAGAGAGGGAAATATGTAAATATATTCTTCCTGATAACTATTTCAAGACTTACTACCTAACTGAAGCTACCACCTTCAGCTATTCTTGTGTAACTTTTCCAAGCATGGGTTCTACTTGGGAGAAACAGAATTAGAGAAAGAAACATGAGTGGATCTTCTGCCATTTCAGAAGAAGCTGTGCTGGGACCAACATGGCTTCAAAGAAAGGAGAGAGTGAAAATGGCAATGGCTGAGAACATGGAGGCCTCTATCCATCTGAAACATCACTGCCAGAAAAATACAGTCTTAATCTGTTCCTAACCTTGAGCAGTATGCTCTCCTCCTTGAAATTACAGTGGAGGCCAGAATGTTCATATATTACATATGTCTTGGGGCATATATCTGTATCTTATTAAAGATCAAAGCATTAGTAAACATGAATATGAAGAGTAGGATGAGAAGATGGGTAGTTTTTTGAACAAAGCTAGCTTCACTTTATATGGTCTAGGTTTAGCAGTATAAGAATTATACATATTTATAGAAAAACACTATGTATGATAATGATAGTGGATATCTCAAAGTAGTGAAATTAGAAGTGAGTCAAATTTACTTCTTTTTATGCAAAATTTTAAAAACGTGATTATGGGATATTGTAAAGTTCAACTTCCACTTCTATCCCGATGGAGTAACTGCTATAAGTTTTTCCCTCCTGCCATAAACAGCTAGGAAACTAAGCATAAATAAAAGACAAATGTTTGCAGACATTGGAAAACATCACAGAACTGAGATCCTTGAGAGAAGGGTTAAAAACAAGATGAGCAAGAAAATTACCCTTAAATACATGTAAGGATTTCAAGGAAAATATAAACATAATAGGAGGACAGAAGATACAAAATGATTTTTGTGTTGAGAAAGGTAATATCTGAAATTAATACTTTACTAGAAAGGCTTATCAGCAGATGAGACCCTGAAAATGAATCAGAGTATAGAAATACAGTATAATAAAACTACACTAACTGAAACATGAAGATAATAAAAGGCTGAAAAAAATTTGAAGAGATGTATTGATGCATGAGCAAAACCAGTCTATCACCCATGTAATTATAATCTTAGAGAACAACTAGGGCAAAGGTAGGGGCAGAGAAAATATTTAAAGAAGCAGTGGCCAACATTTTTTCAAACGTGATGCAAAATATCAACTACAGATAAATTTCACTGTATCATAAGTAGGGTAAACCCAAAGAAAACCACAATAAGACACATTATAATCAAACTGCTGAAAACCAATGATAAAGCAAAAATCTAAATAATGGACAGAGAAACTTCTTTATATTATGCTACATATGTTACAGAAATAAAAATTAAGATAGATTTCTTGTCAGAAACAATGCATACCATAAGACAAGGAACTTGAAAATGCCAAAAAGAAAAACCGTGAACTTAAACCTGTATAGGAAATAAAAATATTCTTTAAAAAAAAAAAGAGAAATTAGTGCCAGCAGATTGGCACCAAAAATATTACAAGAAGTTTTTCAGAATGATAGAATGTTAAAACAGGTGGCAATCCACATTTATACAAAGGAATGTAGACCACTGCACAAGCTGAACAAGTTAGACAATGTAAATGCATTTTTATTGTTTTTACACTGTAAAAACATAATTGACAGTTTAAGGTATACATTGCAGCAATATATGTGATTTGATAATTTTCTGTAGCTAGCTTTGATCGCTTTCTCTTTACTATTTGTGTATCTTCTGTGGTTTTTGTTTTGTTTTGTGGTTACCATGAGGCTTACAGAGAACTTGATTTGTTTATAATCTATTTTAAGCTGATAATCACTTCTGTTGCATCAGTATTTTTACCCCTCAACACCTATTTGTTTTTGATAACACTATTTACATCTTTTTATATTTTGTATTCCTTAACATTTATTGTAGCTTTAGTTATTTTAACTATTTTGACTTTTAGCTGTCATACTAGAGATATGTATGTTTTATACATTCTTATTACAGTATTGGAGTATTATGGTTTTGACTATGTATTCACTGCTACCACTGAGTTTTATGCTTCCGCATGTATTTACGATAGTTTGATTCATCCTTTCATTTCTTCTGGAAGAATTTGCTTATGCATTTCTTGTAGTGTGGGACTAGTGATGATAAATTATTCCTTCAGCTTTTCTTGCCTGAGAAAGACTTTATTTCTGTTTCATTTCCAAAGTACAGATTTGCTGGGTATAACATTCTTCTCTGGAAACTTTTTTTTCTTTCAGCACTTTGAATATATCTTCCTTTCTGTCCTGGCCTGCAAGGTTTTTGCTGGAAAGTATGCTCATAGCCTAATGTGGATTTCTTTATATGTGACTTGACATTTTTCTCTTTCAGCTTTAAAAATTCTCACCTTGTCTTTGATTTTCGACAGTTTTATTATAACATGCCGTGGAGAGGACCTCTTTGGATTCTACCTATTTGGGAAAACTTGGACTGCGTAAATCTCTATATCCATTTCTCTCCCAAGATCTGAAAAGTTTTCAGCAATTATTTCATTAAATATGCTTTCTGTCCCTTTCTCTGTCTCTTTGCCTTCTTTAAATTCTGTAAAGTGGCTTTTTGTTCACTTAATGATGGCCAATAAGTCCCATAGTCTGTCTTTGTTCTTTTCACTCTTTATTTTTTCCTCTAACTAAATCATTTCAAAATTATTATCTATCTTCAAATTCACAGTTTCTTTCTTCTGCTTGACCTACTCTACTGCTGAAGCTTTCTATTACATTTTGAATTTCATTTGCTGAATTCCTTAGCTCAAAAATTTCTGTTTGGTTCTTTGTTAAATATCTGTCTCTATTGAATGTTTCATTCAGATAATGAATTATTTTCTTGATTTTATTGAATTATCCATTTTTATTCTCTAATATCTCACTGAGTTTCTTAAGATCATTATTTTGAATTCCTTTCAGGCAATTTGTTAATATCTGTCTTTGGTATCATTTACTGGAGAATTATTGTGTTTCTTTGGTGATGTCATGTTTCCTTGCTTTTTCATGTTTCTTGCATTCCTGTATTAATGTCTGTGCATCTGCTGGTGCAATCACCTCTTCCAAACTTCGCAAAGTGGCATTCATAAAAGAAGACTTTCATTTGCAGATGGGCCTGAGGGATTTAGTTGAGCAAGGTGCAATGGCTGTGGTTCTGTGTAGGCGAAGCAGTGTTGTCTCCATGCTGCCTCTTCAGCTGTGTTTAACTTCGTTAATGACTGTAGATGCCTCAGTGGTCTAGTATGCAGGAGTTTGTGGCAGTGATGGTGCTGCATAGGTTATTAGGGTAAAAGCTTTAGGGAACCTCCTGTTCTTGTCTTTCCTAGAACAGGATATCTTAGCTGAAGGGGAGTCTTAGCTGAGATCTCTCTTGTTGGCTGGGTCTGACATGGCCCATGGGCAGCCACAGTGGTTCTGAAATCCAGGGCACTGATGCTTGAAACAGCTGTGGAGCTGAATTCCTGGGCTCAGGGTCTTTTGAAATTATGATAGCATCTGGAATTTAAAGTGAAGGGTTCACTTTCCAAGGCACAGGTGGATGCAGATGTGCTACTAAGCTAAGATCTGTTGCTCTGGGACATACCCCAGCAGTTGTGGCCTAGAGGTCTGGTATGTAGCTGTGATTTTGACTCTGTGGGGCAAGGTGCCACACTGGTATGGCTCAAGAGAAGAAAGTATACTTCAGAGGCTTGGGTCCTGGGGATCATGGAACAGCTGCAATTTGGAATTCAGAACCAACCAGCAGTGAGAGCTCTGGCTCCAGGGGATGAAGTACCATGTGGTAGTGACTCTGGACCTTTAGCTGGTGGGGCACAGTCATGGCCCAGGCTCTGTGAGGCCAGATATAGCAACTGTAAGTATCCAAGAATGGAAAAATGCCACTGTTGCTTGGGCCACAGGGAGAGGGGAACAGTGCAACTGTGACTCTATTCATTGATTGGGTACAGCTTGGACTATGAGGGGGCTAGTTCAGTTCCAGGTGGGCAAAGCACTATGGCTGTTCATCCTGGAGAGAGTGAACATGGCACAGCTCAGCCTAAGTTCTGATTCCCTGGGATATAGGGTGCTCTATCTGCTTGGCCCAAAATATATAGCTACATGGGTTGGCAGAATCTCTGTCTCATAGGATTTGGGGCACTATGTCAGCTGTGGTACTGAGGGGTACACCTGCTTGGGTATGGCAGAGGCTCAGAGCCCTTGGAGTATGATGATGCCTCATCTGTGTCCTGTGTGTGGGAGTTGACTGCTTCGGTGTGCAGGAGCCTTGAGGTCTTTGAGGAATTGGACACTGTCTCAGTTGTGGTGCTGGGGGTAGACTGTTGTGGTGTGCAGGAGGATTGAGGTTCCTGGGGTTAGGGCACCACTTCAGCTTTGTTGTACAGAGGTGGGGACACAAATGACTGGATTGGGGGCATATGGAACAACTCTGCAGTGGCTTGGCCCTATGAGGTAAGGTACAGCATAAGCTTGGCCCATGGATGGCATGCTACCAGGTGGGCATTGTGCATGGGCAACAAAGCCTCAGGGATGGAAGGATGCATGGATCTTCACTCCTGGAGCAGAATACACTCTAGAAGTAGCTCTGGTTCTAAGATGGTGCAGCACAGTAGCAGCATAGGCCAGTGGGGTGTGGAGTGGGCACAGCATTGGCTCCTTCTTTGGGAATAGCTCAGTGTCTGGACTCTGGGCAGCTCCTTCAGCTGGGCTCACAGTCTGTGAGGATTGCAGAAGTATTTGGTACTGAAGACTGCCCATGTCTGTGGTGTTGGCTGGAGCTACTGACATCCTCTTGCTTACCTTTTCCTGCAGGAAGTAGTCACTCCAGGTTCCAAGCTGATCTTGACTAGGGAGATGTGGTGTTGGGGGCAAGGTGTTTTTCTTTCTTCCCTAGGTGGCCATCCTGGGTTTCTGTGCTCTGCAGGATTTGTGTTGCTTCTTTGCCGTTCTCCAAAGCTTTCCTTTAGTTGTTTTGGTTGAAATGTCTTGTTTTAAAATTTCTTTTATTTACTTACTTACTTTCTTATTTATTTATTTTTCTGTGGGATTGAGGCAGAGAGCTTGGGGCTTCTAGTTGGCTGTCTTTCCCTGAAGATACAAAATGAATATTTCTTTTAACTAAATTGCAGTTTTGTAGGTTATACGTTACAAGTGGATTATTTTCTCCTCTGTTTAGTTTTGTGTGCCCCAACCTGTATTCCTTTCCTGTTCTTGTGGAGTTGTTGTCACAGTCATCTTAGTGCCACACTGTGTAGGTGATACAGAGCTGAGATGCAGAGGAAAAGAAGTGCTTGCAAGAAGGATTTGAAAGGTTTGATGAGACACTGGGAGAGGCGTGTGAGTTCAGAAAAGGGACTGCTCTAGGATTCTCTCAGCATAATGATGGCTGCATTGCAAATTGCAGACGTGGTTGTGCTTATGATTCAATAGCTGTGACCTTGGAAAATGCAGTGATGTTAGAAGAAGGTTGTCAGGTGCAGCAGGAGGTGGCCGTTGAGAGGTAAAGCAACACCTCAGAAATAGATCCTGGTCAAGGGAGCCAGTTGCAATAGGATTGGTTTAAGGAACACTTAAATGCTGCCCAGTGATAACCCCCTAGTTTTTCAAAAATATCACAGTGACCTTCACTAGTTCATTTTTTTTTAAAGAGAGGAAAGGGTGTCCAGTTAAAATCTTACACAACAATGTATGGGAGAATGATATTGGTAAAATACTGGGTCAAACAGGTTAGAGTTTGAACCCTATGTTTTCATTGTTAAAGTAAAATAAGACCCCGAAGACTGGTTAAATTTATATTTTGATTATGGCTGAAGTCAGTACTCACTGTAAATATCATAAATAATAAGTTTTTGATAGTAACATATTATAAGCTATTATTTGGTATGTACGTATAATGATAAAATGTCATTTAAAATTATGATAACATAGTAGTTTGCTAAAACTTGGTGGAAAAATATAACTAGTGCTATGATAAAGATACAAAATGGTATTTAACCCTGTAAAACTTTTTAATTTTTATATTTCCCAGAGTGATTTTTTTTTTCTTTTCAGAATGAGCCACAAAGTTTATCTGAATCATCTGAAAAGTGAAATGTTTTCTCTGGCATTATCTCATTATTCATGAATAAGTTAACCTCAGTTCTAAAACATTGAAAGAAGGAGAGAAGTCCATGGAACCCCATTGAAATTCATGCTTAATCTCTTTGTAAATTCAGTGCAAAATGTAGCATGGACACCTGCTTAAACTTTAGATGCATTCATTTCATCCAACTTAGGAGTGGCTACTGAGCTAAAAATAAAATGGGATATAATAATGTTAGCAACAGCTCTCAGTTTTGAGGTTTATATTAAATTTAATTTAGATTGGGTACTAGGAGGCATACATAGCCCTGAGATCATAAAAAAAAATAGACAGGATTAAGGCTGGGCATGGTGGCTAATGCCTGTAATCCCAGCCTCTTAGGAGGCTGAGGCAGGTGGATCACTTGAGGCCATGAGTTTGAGACCAGCCTGGCCAACATGGTGAAACCCTGTCTCTACTACAAATACAAAAAATTAGCTGGGTGTGGCGGCATACACCTGTAATCCCAGCTACTTGGAAGGCTGTGGCAGGAGAATCACTTAAACCCTGGAAGTGAAGGTTGCAGTGAGTTGAGGTCATGCTGTTACACTCCAGTCTGGGTGACAGAGTGAGACCCTGTCTCAAAAAAAATAATAATAAATAAATAAATAAAAAGTATATAATACGATATAAATGTAAATATATATAAATAAGTAAATATATGATATAAATAAGTTAATAAATATATATACACATACATACATATGTATACACACACACACAGAATTAAGATTCTGAATGGAGTCCAATTCCAAGTTACTCTAGTAATGTGCTTTACTGTTAGCTCTTTTCGTATCTTCCTTACCCTTCTTCTCTCTCTCCCTTTTCTCCTTCCCCTCCCCTTTCTCCTCTTTTCTTCCTCTTCCTCTTTCATCATCATCCTAGCACAGAAGTAGAGAACACCATTTGCATCAGTTAAGGGCTAATGAATTATCACTAATCATAGTGCTTTCAAGTTGTAAAGTGTAGCTGAATTTTTAGTTTATATGGTAGGGAAGACAGAAGGAATGAAACATTTAAAACTTATTAGGTGTTAGATTTGACAGCTTGTGAAAAACCATATTTTCCCATGTCTCACAAAAGTCCTCACAGAGATTAAGGAAGTTATTCAGTGTTACATAGCTAGTAAGTGTGGGTGAATGAGAGATCACAAATCATTCTGCCTAATTCCAAAGTGTTTGCATTGCCAATGATGTCACCCAGCTTTTCATGTGATTTCAGTGACTAAATAAACCTCAAAATACTGTTCTACAACTAACTGATGGAGGTGAACAAATTTCTGAACAATTTTCGGAAAGAAACTAGGTGAAAGAGATTCAGTGTCTGCTGCAAAGACATTCGCCGAGAGCTAGTTTGGGATGCTAAAACGGGTCCTGAGCACTGGGTTTGCATGAATTGCTGGAAGCAGAATGTGACAAGGGATACCTCTGAGGCTTGCTACATAGAATGGTTCAGAGTGAATGTTCAATATCATAGACTGTGACTTAATGAACCCATCAGTTTTCCAATGTGGTCTACACAACTTTCAAGGCATTTTCACTTTTGTTAACACATTTTAGTTCTCATAACAATTATGACACCTAGGTATGGGAAATCTATTCATTTCATTATATTGATGAAAAGAATTGAAATCTAGAAAAGTTGAGTAGCTAATTAGTGGCAGGTTTTCTAATGTTTCTGAATATATTACTTCTCTGGCTTGTGATCTTTCCAGATTTGCTCGAAATTCAGAACACTTTGTGTTCCTTTTCTGTCCCTCTTCCACACTGTCCTACTCACGAATCTCACACTCAATTCACGTTGACTACTCAGGGGCTCTTAAACTGCTGTGGGCTTTCTTGTCTTTTTCTCTGGTCATATTTTATTGCTCTGAAATGTTATTACTTCCTGCTTCTTGCTGCCTGTTGAAATCCTATTGGTCTTTGAGTTCAGCTGACGTGTCATTCCTCCAAGAAAGTTCTTGAGAAAACTGAAATTGGAAATGGTCTTTGCCTCCTCTGCACTCCAATAGAACTTGGTTGTATCATTTGTGGCCTGTTGCTGTTTATTATTTTTGTGTCACTTTTTAATTTCTCCATGTAGTTCAAGGTTTTTGAGGTGAAGAACCACACCTATTAAATCTCATCTCAATGGCAAGCACAGTGGCCAGAACATTCAATAAATATTGTTTAAACACAAGTAGGGAATAATTAGTGACCAACTAATTCGGTCCAAACATACAGAAGGTCAGACCTTGCTAATAAGCAATCTTAAGTCATTTTAATTATTGACAACAACATCAACTAACAAGGTTGCCAAATGAGAGGTTATTCCAGTATTGCTTGAGTTATGTAGTACTCACAATTTGTCCTAGTCCACTAATTGTATTCTTTTTTTGTGGGTGAAATTTAAAGCTCTTACATTTCTCATTATTTTAAAAGTAAGGTAAGGTTTTCCCTTCTTCTGTTTCTGTTGACAGTATTTCTTTGCTTACTACATTTTTATATGCTCTCTACACAGCACTAAAGTAAATGCCAGCCTAGCTCCTAACAAAATAATCACAAGTGGACCCAGTCTGAACTGATGAGCTTTTATGGAATCTTTGAAAATCTTCCTGTTACAGATGAAAAACATGAGTATTTTAGGCTTTGTTGCACAGAAGACAGTAAACTTGTCTTGTACATGTAGGACTGAGAACTGCCTTGGCTGCAAACAAGGAAAGTTAAGAGTTTTACTCTTTTCCTGTCACGACCTTCCACAGCTTTAAGGTCCAGCTGAAATTTCATTCCTCCAAGAAAGGTCTTCAGAAAGCTGGTAGTGGAGGTGGTCTTTGCCTCTTCTGGATTCTAAAAGAACTTGGTTGTGTCATTTGAGTGCCATTTGTGGCCTATTGTTGTCATTTTTGAATATAATACTATAATTAATAATAATGGGGTATACCATATATGCTCAATATGTTTTTGTTAGCTGAAATATAGAAATCTAATATTTTGAAAATGACTTATTGAATGTCACCTCTGGAAGAACTGAAGTGCTCTCAAATTATCTTTTTTTCTAGCTCTTTGTAGAGAGGTTCTTAATATTAAAGCTTAGGCTAGAGTATAACAACTCACACTTTCCAGAGGCCAGTGTAGAGAGGTGGAATGAAGCCAGTGGTTCAATTACTAAAATGGGAATCAGCCTGATTAGCTTCATTTGGCCTGCAGGGTTTTCAATCATGTTTGATGACTTATGACATACTGCAGTTAGATCATCAGAGTTTCGAAAGGCTAAAAGCACCAAAGACGTTTAATTAAAACTTTTAGTGTTTTAGAAGTTAAGTAATACAAAAATTAAGCTCCTTTTAGCAATGCAGTGGCACTAACTTATAAATTGAGCTGAGAAAGCTAATTTAAAATCTCCAACAACCTTGAATCAGATGCTTGCCAGGGAAGAATCTGAAATTTGCAAGTTCAATTAAGAAATCGATAAAAGAAAATTTTAAATGGTCACGAATTCACCTTTGCTTCTAAGAAAAGTTAATTATTATGTGGCACTTTAATGGTATTTTTTTTTTTGGAAAGCACTTTTCTATTTATAATCTCATTCAATTCACTATAATTGTCACATTATTAAATTACAGATGAAACAAGAATGTTTCTATAGATTTATAAGGCAAAATTTTAAGCAATATGCCAGCTAAAAATGCTTTATTTAATGCATTGTCATGATGAAATTCTATGTGGATCTGAGGCTTTCGTAACACAGAAGTCCATAGAGACTACACCTCAATGCAAGTTAATTTCTCCCAAGCATGTTTATAGACTCAAGAAGGACCTTGTTTTATCACTTAATTTATTACGGTAAAGCAAGTTGATATAATATGAAGTTTAAGATTTCAGTGGCTTAGCACATAGTAGTCCAATGGAATCATTCCTGAGGTCAGTCATTCAAGGACCCAGTTTCCTTTCATCTATGTCTTTGCCTCTTCTCCAGGGCTTCTGAGAACTATAGGTTAATGTGGCTGATGGGGGAAGGAGCAAAGAAGGTGCATCTACTTCTTAACCACACTGGCCTAAAGATGACATACATTGTTTCCACCCACAGCCCATCATCAAGATTGAGTAACCAATGTAGACTTTCTGGGTGTCCCAAAAGAGAAGAAACTGGGCTTGGTAAACAGCCAACTTATCTATTCAACATGTTATTTTTGAGTTACTTAAAATAGCTTCAATTCCCCAAACACCTCCTTTTCCATACTGTCAGATATATAAAATTTTTACAACTAGGATAAAATTTTTAAAAATTTAACTTTAAAAAATTTACGTAAGAGTTATGGGCACATATGGATGTAAGGTCTGAAAAGAAAAGATACATTGGTGCTAGGGACATATTGATTCATTGAACTATGAGTATGACTTTGGCTCACCAGGGCAGTCTGATCACATGATCTGATATATACAGAATCTGATCATATTTCTCTTTCTCTAAAAGTTATTAAAATGATAATAAAGAATTAAACAATCCGGGAAAACCAAAACAAAACAAAGCATTCTCTCTAACATAAGGGTGGGGTGGTAGACCATTAGTAGAAAAGAGATTTCAGCAACTTCGTGAACATGGAAGGAAAGTAAAGGACAGATGGCGGATGAAATAGAGTGAGGGAAATCGGGCTCTAAACTAGATGGGGCTGATGAAGTCAGCTGCAAAGGGGATAGCTCTCCCTCACAGAACTCTAGGGCAGTGATTCTTGGAGTGAGGTCCCCAGATCAGCAGCTTCATTGTCACCTGGGTACTTGCTAGAAACGCTGACTTTCAGGCCCTATCCCAGTTCCCCTGAATCAAAAACTCTGAGGATGAGCTGCAGTAACCTGTGTTTTACTAAGCCATTCAGGGAATTTTGATGTAGAGTAAAAGTTGAGACTCAGGCTGGGTGCAGTGGCTCATGCCTATAATCCCAGCACTTTGGGAGGCTGAGGTGGACAGATCACCTGAGGTCAGGAGTTTGAGGCCAGCCTAGCCAACATGGTGAAACCCTGTCTGTACCAAAAGTAGAAATATTAGCCAGGTGTGGTGGTGTGTGCCTGTAGTCCCAGCTACTTGGGAAGCTGAGGCACGAGAGAATCTCTTAAACCTGGGAGGTGGAGGTGGCGGTGACTTATCACGTCACTGTACTGCAGCCTGGGTGACAGAGCAAGACTCATCTAAAAAAAAAAAAAAAGATTAAGACTCACTTTCCTGGAGAGTCACTGGATTTAATATATCAGGCATGAGAAAAGGAAAGAATGAGATGTTGGATTTATGTAAGATAACATATTTGGGCATCTTCATAGAAAACAATTATTTCCCATTACTGTTACTCTGTTCCATGTGCAGCATATTAGACAGTCAAGTATGATGCCTTACCTACGCCAAACTAAAAATTAGAAAAAAGAAAGGATTCTTACTTGAAGAAATCGAATAATCTATCTTGCAACAATCAGGGAAGTCAATGTGATTGTGACATGGCTTCAAGAAGACTTTTGCATCTTGGCACTTAGGAATCCCCCAGCCACCTGCCAAATGACTCTGAAGTGAAGCCAGAGGATGGATTTTTTATCTGAACACACAGAATTAACCAATAAGTATGAGGCAGATTTGTAATATTCCAGAAGAAAAGAAAGCAAAACTCACAGGAAAGTGACCTTAGCAAAAATTGAAGTAACTCAGGATTTAGAAGTCGTCTTTAAAATAACTCAGTGCCCTCAGAAGGGTTTAGGAAAATACTGTCTCTTCAAATAAGGTCAGATAACCCTTGAAATGTTAGTAAGTCAGAGAATGAGAATTGGTGTTTGCAAGTTAAAAACATAATTATGAATATATAAGTCAGTTATACAGTTGCAGTGTAATTTTGAGGAAACTTTAGCTATAGAAAAAAAGACAAGTAGAAAGATAAATGAAAAGATGAGGGACATGGAGGACTGAAACTGGGGGTAAACATTTGAGTAAAAAGAGATTCAGAGAAAATGGACAGAAGGACATTAGAGAAAAATACCAAAGGAGAAATCATAAGAGGCAAAGTATACTGCCTAAAGATGGAAAGGATCCAGTGAGGAGGGAAGCATACAGGAACTACAGAAAGGCCTGCACCCAGACAAATCACTGTGAATCTTTAGAATGCCAAAGTCAATGAGAGATCCTCAGAGCTTCCAGACAATAAAGCCAGGTCACCTACAAAGAAATGAGACTCAGACAAGTATTACATTCACATCCACAATACTAGATGCTGAAAGGAAATAGAAAAGAGATTTCAAAGGTCTGAGGGAAAATTATTTTCCAGGATTGTTAAAAAAATACCAACTCCAATACTCAATCTGGATGAGTAGAGAATGAAAAATAGAGACATTTACAGAAACTAAGAAGTTCCTTCTCACACTTTCTTAGGATGTTACTGGAGGATTTTCTTAAGCAAAATGAGACTAATTAAGAGTGTGGAAGCCATGGGATTCAAAGAAGGGTGGATCCAGGGTGACCGAGAGAAGCAGGAGTCCCAGGATGCAGCTTTGCAGCCGGCCTGGAAGCAACAGTCCAGACGGAAGGCAGAAAACAGAGGCTCCAACCGGGAGGAATTTAGCAAAATACGGTGTTTCATAGATTTCATATAATCCCTAGGAAGGTAGAACTACTTAAAAATTTATTAAAGACAGTATGAAGAAATAAGACAATTAGAAACTCCAGAAAAATCTCAAAAGCTGTACAAAACCAGCAAAAGTCATCCTAAGCAACAACTTGGTTCTGCAGCAAATAGTACTCAGAAGAGGAATAACAAACAAAACATGATTTACTTCCTGCTTTCATATTAAACCATAGATAAAAGCACAGAAGACAGGTATGGCCTTAGACAGCAATGCAAATATTATTAACCTTGACAATTTGCAAGGCTGAGATTTAAGAAAATATTATCTCTGCAAATAAGATCAAGTGGTCTTCAAAACATTAGTAAATCAGAATAACTTTTATCTTAACAAGAGGTACTTCCTATAGTTGCTGTAAAAAGAAATATAATGGTAAACATTTAAAGTTATAAAAGTAATTAATAGAAAAGCAAAGAAAGTAGGCAAAGAATCATACTGGCAGGAGTATTAAGGAAAGGCTTGGGATGATATTAAGAGAGTTAAATCTTTTGTCAGAATAGTGAGTCGGTAAATGCTATTTCAAGTTTATGAATCAAGAAATACAGTGGAATAGTAGATTATTTAAAGGTGGATAATGATTATCAGAAATGTAAGTTTAGAAATAGGTTTTTAGGGGGGAATGGAGTCTCGCTCTATTTCCCAGACTGGAGTGCAATGGAGCCCATCTGCGCTCACTGTAACCTCTGTACCCCAGGCTCAAGCGATTTTCTCACCTAAGCCAGTCTACTAGCTGGAACTACAGGCATGCATCCCCATGCCCAGCTAATTTTTGTATTTTCAGTAGAGACGGGGTTTTATCATGTTGACCAGGCTGGTCTCAAACTCCTGACATCAAATGATTCATCTTCTTCGGCCTCCCAAAGTGTTGGGATTACTGGAATGAGCCACCATGCCTGCCCTAGAAATAGTTTTAAAAGTTAAATAGTGTTACTGATATACTTTGGATGTTCATCCCTTCCAGATCTCCTGTTGAATTGTAGTCCCTAGCATAGGAGATGAGCCCTGGTGGGAGGTGTTTGGATCCTGAGGGCAGATCTCTCATGAATGGCTTGGTGCTCTACCCATGGTAATATGTTCATATGCAATGTGGTTGTTTAAAAGAGAGTGGTACCTTCCTACTCCCTTCTGTCTTTTGCTCCCGCTCTCATTGTGTGACGCACCTGCTCCCGCTTCACCTTCTACCATGGGTAAAAGCTCCCCGAGGCCTCACCAGAAGCCAAGCAGATGCTGGCACCACACCTCTTGTACAGCCTGCAGGCTCCTTCACAACTGAATCAAACCAAACAAACAGGGAAACAGGGCTGGTGTTTTGATGATGGGTCGGCGGTGTTCTTTGGCATGGAGGCTTTAAGGCATAAGCTTCAAGACCATTCTTTTCCAGGTTGTTTTAGAGAAGGTTCAAGCACAAGTGGGTAGAAATTGGGCCCTGAGACCTCTCCCAACAATGGGATTGTATTTATAATATCTTAGAAGCACGTTCAAAGAAAAATTCTTTGGATCATCCACCTAGAATGTGAGGTGATAAACTCAAGGTCATACCCATTTAATAACAACAACAACAACAACAACAAAAAACAAAACTAACATAACTTGAACTCAAGTTTTGTAGGTCTCAGCCTTGAGTCTTCATATAAACTCATGCTAACTTCCAGAGCAGATGAGATGCTCCCAGGCACATTGGTGCTGATAGTTCTGTTATTGGAGGAAGAGGGACTTAGCAATTTCAGTGAAGAGCAGTGTTGGGATCAAAACAAACAGTCAACTCAGGAAATATCAGAAATTATTTATCTCTTGACTTTTCATTGCCTAAGCTGTCTTTGCACATAGCTAATAGGAACCTGAAGAGGAGCCATCTCTCAGATGACAGCCAGAGTAGAGACTTGTTATTTGGCATGATCTTTGATGGAGATACTCTTCAATTTTTGGTTTTGGCAAGTGGAGACTAAAGATAAAATAAATACTTTACAGCTTTTGGGAACAAATACATTTTGATAAGTTTCCTCTGGCAGTTAATTTGTCTCAAAGTAACGGAGATGAATAGAAATGACTTTGCCCAAAATGGCCTTATTATGGTGCATAATCCTTTCAATGTCTCATTTTATAGGGCCTAGAATCTTTAGGATTTGGCAATAGAGATCTAATCAAGACTGTCTCTCCCCTGCCCCCTCTCTTTTTTTTAAACATAGGGAGTCATATTTTTTGTAGTTGAAGTGTCATCAAATCTAATGATCTTCATATGCAAGGAGATACCTGCTTGCATAGAGATGAGAGTATTGAAAGTATTAATGTTTTCCATTTTTAAAATAAAGTCAACCAATGTAACCCAACATTTCATTAATGGTCAGAGTCAGGGCCAAGTATAAGATTAAATTCCATCAAATTCAAGCTCATACATGCTTACCTAAATGACTATTTCTTTGTATTTTCCAAACTAGACAAAGTCATTGAGTTGTCATTTCAACAGGCAATTAAATATCTAAGGTCAATGCTTCAGTGTATTTTTTTTTGAAGATAGATTTCAGTTTGCCATAAAGTGTCAAAGAGAAACCAGCTGGATCGAAGTAATTTTAGATATATGTGGCCCATGCTGGATCTACTGTTGAAGCTTTCTTGAAGAATGAAAAGTTTTCCTAAGAAGATTATTATGGGCTTTTACATTTTTTGATGACATCCTACCTCTTCACCAACTTCGTATTTTCCAAGTTACTTCTGGTATAACAGGCATTTCTTTTTGGTGATTTCCAGGTAGGAAAAATCATACATCTAATTGCTACTGGCAGCTACTGCCTTTCCATAGAACTCTGGCCTGCTGGCTTATACTGACCTTGTTTTGTTTCCTGATATTTCCACCACCTGCTGGCTGCCTTTGTGTTCTCTGGTTGTGACACTATAGGTACTGTTAGTTTGAATATGTTACATGTTTGGAGCTTCTGATTTTATTTTATTTTTGTCTATCAGTTACCATTAGGACTCATAATTCTACAAAGTGTAAAGGAATAAATATATTTTGATAGATACTGTGAATTTCAGTAATCCCAAAGCTCACAGCTTATATCAGTGAGGCTTCTTATATGCATGTCAATTTTCTCACCTTTGTAGAATCAACTAGTTGCCTTTTAGCTTACACTCTTTAAGAATATGTTCTTTACAAATCTTAAGAGACAAATAAATAAATCAAGGGTGATAGTGTCTGTTCATATTCTAAAAGCATTATTTGTCTTAAACAATTTCCACAGACACAGACTCTGATTTATTTTCTCAAAATAAATTTGTGTTAGTTTATAAATCATTAAATATTAAGAGAGAGAGAGAAAAAGGTAGATGTTGAAAAATGGGAATGTGGCTTTAAAAATTGTAGACAAATGCTGTGATCTACTAAGAAATACTGTACCCATTGTGTAAAATACCATTAAAAGGATAATGAAAGCAAACTTCCAAAATGTTACTTTAAAAAAAGAAAACCCTCCAACTTTTTAGAATGCATTTCAACCAAGAAGTCCATTAAATATGTTTAATAAATGTCTACTATAATTTTGCCCAGTGTTACATATGTTGAGAAGAACAGAAAACAAATGCAAGTTCTTGAGCCTTTGAGAAGCTTCCATTTTAGTTGAGGAGGCATGATATTCTTCAGGCAATTAAGACAAACCACAGGGCACAGAAATAGTCTAGGGCTTCATTTAGTAAAGCAGTCCCCAAGCACTGTTACTGTTCCAAATACAGAAATAATCAAATCAATAAGAATACCTTTTAGCCTGTGGCTCCATGGAGGAGATGGGAAAATCATTCTCACAATCATGGAGCTTCCTAGTTCTTAAATTTGTTTTGTGGTTTGCTTTATTAAGGTCAACCAAGTCAAGGTAAATGGAAAAGTAAGGATTTCTATTGTGGATGTTCAAATATTAGAAGTGGAATGATTTTGTAAAGTCTCCTATCACTTTTTTTCTATGAACTTTTTAAAAAAATTATACTTTAAATTCTGAGGTACATGTGCAGATCCTGCAGGATTGTTACATAGGTATACACATGCTGTGGTGGTTTGCTGCCTTCATCCCCCCATCATCTACATTAGGCATTTCTCCTAATGTTATCCCTCCCCAAACCCCACACCCCCTGCTATCCCTCCCCTACCTCTCCTATCCCCCAACAGGCCCTGTTGTGTGATTGATGCTCCCTTCCCTGTGTCCATGGGTTCTCACTGTTCAACACCCACTTACGAGCGAGAACATGTGATGTTTGGTTGTCTGTTCTTGTGTCAGTTTGCTGAGAATGATGGTTTCCAGATTCATCCATGTCCCTGCAAAGGATATGAACTCTTCCTTTTTTATGGCTGCATAGTATTCCATGGTGTATGCGTGTCACATTTTTCTTGTCCAGTTTATCATTGATGGGCATTTGGGTTGGTTCCAAGTCTTTGCTATTGTAAGCAGTGCCACAGTGAACATACGTGTGCATGTGTCTTTATAATAAAATGATTTATAATCCTTTGGGTATATACCCAGTGAAGGGATTGCTGGGTCAAATGGTTTTTCTATTTCTAGATCCTTGAGGAATCGCCACACTGTCTTCCGTAATGGTTGAACTAATTTACACTCCCACCAACAGTGTAAAAGCATTCCTATTTCTCCACATCCTCTCCAGCATCTGTTGTCGCCTGATTTTTTAATGATCATCATTTTAACTGGCATGAGATGGTATCTCAATGTGGTTTTGATTTGCATTTCTCTAATGACCAGTGATGATGAGCATTTTTTCATGTTTGTTGGATGCATAAATGTCTTCTTTTGAAAAGTGTCTGTTC